>JASAMX010021041.1:0-15589 GCA_030248175.1 Microlaimidae sp. YZB2_3 | reverse complement strand
TGGGGGTCCGAAGAGAATAATTTTAAAAAATTTCCTCGCGCTTCGCTCCGCTCAGCGCTCGATATTTATATACCTTTTTACAACAATTAAGTGATGAATTTTAATAAATTTCAAAGACAATTTTAGAAAATTTTTTCGTGCTATCGCACGATTTTCAATGTTATACCTTTTTAAACCAAAACTTTTTCAAGTTTAACTTAAAAAAAACAATGCAAATAACAACAAAAAGAATCACCTAGCGCGAAGCGCAAAAAATTTTACCCTTTTTTAATGTCTTTTTTACGGTATTTTAAAAATTTGTAGTACAACCCCCTACAACCCCCCTTTCGAAAAATTTGTATGGAGTACAACCCCCCTTTCCGAAATCCTGGCTACGCCCCTGCTTTAAAACATACTTTTTTGAGTTTTCTGAAAATTTGAGCAAAATCAGCTCGCTTAAATTTTTTTATGATGCGTTGAAAGCGCGCGGTTTTCGCGATTTTTCGCCAAATTAATACACTGCAAAAAAGATAGCTTTTGTTTTGCTTCCTGCTCGACGTGTGTACGATTTTGATCATATTTTTATATATCAAATTCCCACCGTTTTTATCCCTTACTTTTGACCTTATATTTTTTTTGAGGGGTTGACCACCCCGGGGGCTAGGAGGTCCAAACACAAATGATAAATTTTTTTTTAAATTTTTTTGAAAACCATTAAAAATCTAAAATTTATCACATATGACGAATTTTGATATAATCGTTTTTGTAAAAAAAACCTAATATTAAGCTTACAATTAGCTGTCAAAAATGACGAATTTAAAATTTAAAAGCATTCCAAACCCTATGCTGGCAGCAGCAAATCTCTAAATTTTAAAGTTAAAATGACGCAATTCAGACAAGATCGCGAATTTAAACGTTTTTACACGAAAAATAGTATTACTTTAAAAAATTACTTTTTGGATATTAGCAAAACTTGGAAGACATAGTTATTAGAAATTTGTTTTTGTGTTGACAAACGGGGAAACATGTTTTCAAGTAAGAAAACACTTAAAAAAGAGCATTTTTTAGCTGCGATATTTGGCAATTTTGTAGTAGGATTTTATTTTGAAAATTATGTTTATGTGAAATTATGTGAAAAAAATAACCTGGAAATTCAAAAAAAAAACTTTTAAGGCTTATTTTTTTGGAAAAGTTTTTAATTTAAAGGTTTGCTGCTGCGAGCATGCTGACATGGAATGCTTCCAACTTTTAAATTTGTCATTTTTTACAGCTAATTGTAAGCTTAATATTAAGTTTTTTTACACAAACTATATATCAAAATTCGTCATAATGTGATAAACTTTACATTTTTGATGGTTTTAAAAAAAAAATTTAAAAAACTTCGGCATTTGTGTTTATCCCTTCCCCCCGGCATTTGTGTTTGCTTCTCCCCCTAGGACCCGGGGGTCAACCCCCCAAAAAAAATGTTAAGGTCAAAAGTAAGGGATAAAAAACGGCGGACATTTTATAATAACAATATGATCAAAATCTTATACACGTCGGGCAGCAAGCAAAACAAAACCTATCTTTTTTGCTGCAGCGTATTAATTTGGCAAAAAATCGCGAAAACCGCGCGCTTTCAACGCATTATAAAAAAATGAGAGAGTCGATTTCGCTCAAACTTTCAGAAAAAACTCAAAAAAGTATGTTTTAACAGCAAACCGAGCGGCGTTTCTTATCTCGTACTAATAAAAAAGTTTTTTTTTTTTGTTTTTTTTTTTTTTGAAACCAGATTTTTTTACCGCATCGACCATAGCGATGACCACAGACCATCATAGAACACAATTTTTTCTAAACTTTCTAACAGATAGCCAAAAGTCTCAGCTATGCTCCGATATATGTACTACGGTACATAATTCTACCTTGCGTTATGGAGTCGACCATAGCGATGACCACAGACCATCATAGAACACAATTTTTTCTAAACTTTCTAACAGATAGCCAAAAGTCTCAGCTATGCTCCGATATATGTACTACGGTACATAATTCTACCTGGCGTTATGGAGATATGACCTTTCAAAGTTCCAGTTTTGTTGCCAGTCCGCATCATTTTCGTATAGACTATTAGTTTCTTTCCTAGCTTATTTTAGTTATCACAGTCATAGATGAAAACCATGGCTGAACAAGGGGGGTAGGGTGGGATCCACACCCCATAGCCTTGAAATTTTGGGGCTCCCATAGAAAAAAATACAGGGGGCCCTCTCCTTCCAAATTTTCAAATTTTTTATCCCAGACCCCCTCTATATTTTGAAATCTGACCCCCCCCCTTCCCTCTCGAGAAAATTTTAAGTACTTTTTTTATACTAAATTTTCTTCTAAAAACGTGAATTTTTAACAGAAATTCATGTTTTTACACCCTTTTTATACCTCAATATCGCTTTGTATTCAATAAAATGTAGTATTATCTTATAAAAAAACTATTATTAAACCTTTAATGGTTTAGAAGTATTTTGCTTTGGAAATGAACACCACCTGACCCCCCTCTAGGTTTCAAAATCTTCCACCCCGGGTCGACCCCCCTAGAAAACTAGGGGCGGAGCGAGGTAAAGACCACTCTTAGCTTGGGTGACCGTTTTCATCATAGATGAACACGGTCAAAAAGCTAGGGGGTGGTGTTTACTCCGGGTAAAGGACATTTCAAAATCTAGGGGGGAGGGTCCTAGGCATAGATGAGAACAGTCGGGAAAACTAGGGGAGGGTGGTTACCCGGGGTAAATCAAATTTTAAATTCTAGGAGGGGGTCCGGACCCCCCCCGTAGCTTTTTCGGGGGGGGGTCGACCTGGAGTGAGAAATTTTGAAATCTAGAGGGGGGTCAGGTGGGGTCCGGTGGCCAAAGCAAAACAGTTTTAAACCGTAATAACTTTAATAATTGTTCTTTTTATAGGATAATACTACATTTTATTGAATAAAAAGCCATATTCATCATGTATAAAAAGGGTGTAAAAGCATGAATATGTGATGAAAATTTACGTTTTTGGATGAAAATTTAGTATAAAAAAGGTACCTAAAATTTTACCGAGGGGGGGGAATGGGGGGTCAGATTTCAAAAGCTAGATGGGGTAAAGGGGTAAAAAATTCGGAAATTTGGGGGAGGTGGGCCCCCCTAGAGTTTCGTCTAAGGGGGTGCCAACATTTCGAGGCTAGAGGGGGTGGACCCCACCCTGCCCCCCTTCTCATCTATGGTCCTAGGGGGGTTGACCCCATAAGTGAGCACGGTCGGGGAAGCTAGAGGGGGGGTGGTTACCCGGGGTAAATGGGATTTTGGATTTGTTCAGAGGGGGTCCCAGGGGGTCCGCGGACCCCCCTAGCTTTTTAGGGGGGTCACCCGGGGTGCGAAATTTGGAAATCTAGATGGGGGTTAGGTGGGGTCCGGCGTCCAAAGCAAAACAGTTTTAAACCATAATAACTTTAATAATTGTTCTTCTGAGCAATACGTAATGTTGTAGTATTACTTCGTTCAGTTACGTATCTGTGCCGGTCAATCATGACCATAGGTGGGCAGCCTCTCGGATTTTAGGGAAGGGGTATACCCAACCCCCGAAATTTTTGGGGGGTGTCCCAAAAATTTGGGGGTGCGTTTTAAGTACAAGGACCCCCAAATTTTAGGGGGGGGGGTGTCTGGGGTACCCCCAAATTTTAGGAAGGGTGTCGGCTATAATCGGGATTTTGGGGGTATAAGCCCTCCCCAACGCCCCCCTGCCCACCTATGATCATGACATATATACAAATTTTATTTAAAACATAACTCGGCCGAATAAAATCTATATGACTTGAAATTTGGAATATAGATACAATTAACAACGGAGAATAGATTGAAAATCAAAATTTTATTATCTGACAAATTGTGCAGTTGATCATGAAGTATATGCAAATTTTATTTAAAACAATTATAACTTGAACAAATAAAATCTATACGACTTTGTAACAGGCAAACAGGGGTCTAGCCGGTATTATAGCGCCTGCCGCTTGTTAAACGTGGTACTACTGTACTTTTCCCTCAAGAGTTGTATACGTTATATAAAAACCTTACACTCTAGAGGTGAGGCCTCGGTAGGGAAATGGCACATTAGGGGAGGATACCAAGTGTGGGGAGCTTGTACGGCACACCTGACCAAATGTTAGGTTGGAAAGGAAACAGGACCTGGAAAGGGAAAGATTTTTAACTAGAAGAACTTTCCAGTCTTCAAAAATGCAATATATTGAAGAAGGTATCTGGGCGATGATATCAAAACCAACACAATCCCTGAGCTTACGTTAAGTTTATAATGCAGTTTCCTTGAAACGTGAATTTGCTGGTTTATAAAAAACAGGAGCCAATGCAACGATTAGCCAGACAAAAAGTGATTTATAGCTTTCCTGCTGTTGGCTATGTGGGCCAAACACAGAAACTGAGAGCACCGGACTAACGTTAATGTTCCTATGAAACTCCCATGAAACTTTAGTGCAGTGTGTTGTAGAAAACTAAGTGGGATTAGTGAATAAACCCTTACAAAAATGCTACATACAATAAATAGTTTAATTTGGAGAAACTCGGTAGAACCGGTTTGGTTGTATATAAGAGTTGTAATTTTAACGGAACAGGTTGATAATTAAGTTGGGACTGTGGTTACAGTCTTATCAAAAATAACAATTGATTAAAAGAACCAGACATTCTACATTCCACTACAAAGGTGCGAAGGAGAATAATTGACGATTTAATTATACTGTAAAACATTAATGTGTTGGGTACGATTTTTATTTGAGGTGGACTGATGGATTCAGTCTGTTCAAAATTTGGTTCATATATTGCTCTTTACAGGTATTGAGACAGATTTTGGCGATTTAAATATTAGCATCGTGTAACATTAACTAGACAGGTACGAAAAAAATTGTTGTTTATTATCAAACCCTTGGTTCAGTTTGTTCAAAAATACAGGTTCTTTTTTTAAAGAATGGATGTGTCACTGCGATCTGGTATCTGACTGACGTTGGGAGAAATTACATTTTAGCAATGAAACCTTCTTACAACAGGTTGGAAAATTAGAGTTATAAAAGAATTTTTAGTAATTTAATAACAAGATAGATTACCCCAGATATATCGTCAGTTAGTTATCAGCGTTTTAGTCACTGCTGTGTAAGCTTATTCTGACAATGAGTCAGAGTTAGTTTAGCGATTTAGTCAGAGTGAATTTTGGCCCAAAACCCACGCGGTTTGGTCCTTTAAAAAGATTACACAAGAGTTGCAGCAAGTTGAAATAAATTAACCTGTTGGATTGTTTCAACTTGACCAGCAAGTGGACATATTTTGGAAATGTTGGAAAGTGTAAAAATTTACAAATATAAGAGGTTTTGGCTAGCTTGAGAATTGTCGTGTTTGGTTTGTGCCGGACAAGGATTTTTAGCAAATTGTGAAATGCGTTTCCTTGTATTAATAACGATCTTGTATTTTGTGTACGCGACACAAGAAGGGTGGTTTACAAGAAGGGTGGTTTACAAGAGAATGGTGGTTTACGCCTGAGTAACGTTGGGAGAAGGGTGGTTTACGCCTGAGTGATTTGTTTACCCATTTACACAAAATGATTTATTAGTAAAGAGTTTACTACGGTAACTGACCGCGTTGCGGCGGGCATTATAGGTTAGTTATGCACAAACAAAAACAAGTAATTGATTTTTGGTTTAGAAAATTGAAGGCTAGGGCCTTGAGGAATTTTGGACACCAAAACTAAGGGTAATTTTTACCAGCTTAATTAGCTCACGGAGGTCTTTAGTGGGATGAAAAATAAAAATACATTTGTTTATTTTACAAGAAAATTTGGGTTATTTACTCAGAACGTTATTAACACAAGATTTTTTATGCAAAGGTAAATCTTGACATTTACCTTTGCTAGGGTAACTCAACCTAGCTACCTACGGTAAGAAAAACTTAGCTAATTGCTTGTTAGCTAGCTAGGCTGGCTCTACGTGCAATTTCCCTATTTGTTACCTGCACTGGCTACGGACTAATCGGAGCCATTCCGCCATAGAATAAGTAAATTCTCGTCGCCAAAATTAGTTCTAACTCAAGGAAGTGGGTTGTTCAGCCGAGAACTCACGTTCGCTTAACACACAAATTCCCTACCTAGATTGGCCGAGACCAATCGCAGCTGTCGGCTTCTTAAGCAATCAATGTAAAAATAGGCTCAAATTATAAAAAACTAACCTATGATGGTCTGCCGACTTTTTTAGAGGGTCCCTTTCAGGGCGGTAGGATGGTGACGACGGGTCCCAAACCGTAAAGCGCTTAACAATAATATGGAACCCGCGTTGCCCGCCAACTGCATAGAGCGAATCTGCTGCTTGTAATGTTTTTTTATTGCACGCGCGGCGGCCGACGCGGTATATGGTAAATTTACATACGCCATAAGGAAGTTTGAATTTAAATTGAGAAAACGCGATTTTGAAAGCTGGGCGGAATGACAACTTAATACTTAGCGAGTATTTTAAACTTTAATTACTATACCTGCCACGCACTCTCCGCCACAACTTGAAATTTGAAACATAGAGACAACTGCAGACCTGTGCACGGTCTGAAAATGCCCCCCCGTTTTATTGGAGGATTTGCCCCCCCCCCCCGTTTCATTGCCCCCCCCCCCCGCCAAAAAATGAAAAAGTACCCTAAAAATATGACGCCATTTTTGACCTATGATGCCGCCATCATCGCGAATTTTTTGCAGTTTTTAGCCTATTTCAATGTATTTTAAGCCATTTTAGACCTATTTTTACCTTATTTCCGCTTTTTTTCGTCCCTTTTTTCCCTTTTCTTCTTTTCTTTCTCTCTTTTTTCTCCTTTTTCTCTTTTTTTTCTTTTCCCCCCCTCGCTTGCCCCCCCGTTTTATTGCCCCCCCGTTTCCAAAAAAGTTGCCCCCCCCCTGCCCCCCCCTTTGGGGATTGCCCCCCCATTATAACCCCCGGGGGGGGGGGCAGTGCACAGGTCTGCAACTGACAACCGATTGATAATCACGATTTTATGATCTGACAAATTGTGCGGTCGATCATGACGTATATGCAAATTTTAAAGCTAGTCTTAATGGCCGCCGGTTACAAGACAAGACTGGAACTAGTTATAACTAGATCTGTAAATATTCAGTAACTGACCACAAATTTTTTGTATGATTATAACTTAACTAAATATAATCCGATTGAATTGAAATTTTGGATGAAATTGATAAACCTTAAATGTATATAAACTTTTTTAAAAAATTTAGTAAAAATTGGATGGTAATGAGTTTTTGCTAATAAAAAAAGGCTACTATTGAAAAAACAACATAAAATTTAAAAAAACAAATTAGAACCCTATAACTTTACAGTGAATGAATGAGTGATGTTTTTACTCTCCAATATCATGCTCCGGACGTCCGCCCTTTAAACGAGCAATTTTAAGTTTATTTAAGCTTGAAATTTTTATTTTTATTGTTTTAAATTAGTTTTAAAAAAATTTAGTTACAAAAAATGGAAGTCGTTTCATTATTTTTCATGTCCATATTTTAACCCAATTAGTTATATAATTCTTTGAGCTGATAAATGAAATCAAAAATATATAATAAAAGAAAAATGAGACATTTAAAGAAAACTGCTTTAAAAATTGGTCATATTAAAATGAGACCTGTTTTTAAACGGCAGTTTGTTCTAAGTGTCTCATTTTTCCTTTATTATATATTTTTGGTGAAATCATGAATTATAACTAATTATTTGTTTAAAAATAATGAGCCTGAAATTTGTCTCCACAGTTCGCAGTGATTATTGGGCTCACCTTTAAAAGAGTCCCGGCACAAAAAAGTCCTGAAAAAAGCACAGCTGGCACAAAAAAGTCCTGGCACAAAAGAGTCCCGGGACAAAAGTGTCCTGGAGAAAATGCGTTTATGCGCCCAAGCGCTGGGAGCGCTGAGGTCGGCACAAAAGAGTTCTAGCATAAAATCAATATTTTACAGCTGACATACAATGTTGACACCTCTGGCAAAAAAAGTCCCGGCACAAAAGAGTCCCGGAGAAAATTCGTTTATGCGCCCAAGCGCTGCTAGCGCTGAGGTCGGCATAAAAGAGTAATGGCATAAAATCAATATTTTACAGCTGACATAGAAGGTTCGCACCTCAGCTGTCTTCCAGTGTATGACCTATTTCAACACATTGTTACTCTGACACAATGAGTCAAAAGCGTTTTAAATACTCGTAACTGTGTCTGTTTTTATATCTTAACATACAAATAATGTAATCAAAATGAGTCAGAGTCACGTTAATTTTATACTTTTTGTGACTCTTTGTGTCAGAGTAACCGCGAAGAGTAAATTTGAAAAATTTTTACTTAAGAATTCTTTTTTTAAATTTGCTATTTTTTAATTAAAGAGCTTTTTCTTGGGAAAACAAATGTTTATTCTTATAATTACGGTTTTCAATCATTTCATTGGCGGGCTGGAGAAAAGCACAAGTTGTAATGCATTGGAGGCATGCTTAGAAACACCTAGAAGGAGGCAAGTAAAAGCACCCCAAATAGCAACCTTGAAGGTTTGTAGGAGGTAGAAAAAACCACTTTCAAGTCAGATAAAACTTCCTTGTGAGCAGCTTTAATTTTTCTAAAAGCAGATAGAAGGTAGTTAAATTTAAAGAAGCAGATATACTCAGGAAAAGGTCATCAAGTAAGAACGATGGTTAGGAACCAAGATACGGCTTTTGGTATTTTCGCTGATAAAAATCACTTCTGTTAACTTTTTTTTGTTAAAAATCTTGAAAGTAAAAAATTGTTTAAAAAGCCACACAAAAGATTTGAAAAACTATAAAAGATTATGACGAAAATTCAAATGTATCGAAGAGAATTTTGCATTACATTTGGAGGTGATGCACGTTTTATTAATAGATTCATCAATTATTATCCAGTTTATTTAATGGTACATTCAATTATTTTATTATAATTTACTTTTTTATGTGTTTTTTATTCATTAACTACTTTTTAGGTATTTTTGTTGTCCATTTTTATCCCACCTCCCACTATTAATATAATCATCATGCGAAATCTTTCTGTACATTTAAAAGTCTCTCGTAATCTGTCGTAATCTTTTATAATATTTTAAAAAATTTTTATAACATATTGTTTTTAATTTTGAAATTAAAACAAATTATCTTTTAATTTGGTAGAAATAAGTTCTTTCTAACACGCTATTCTTTAGAATTTAAATTTATTTTAAGACTATAGCAGTCTGATTAATAAAAAACCACGGGATGTACTATGATGTGAAAATTTTAAGCTTTCTGGAAGAAAAAAACACTAAATAAGCAATGCAAAACAAATTTGTGATTATGCTAAAAGTCCTTAAGATTTGATTTAGGGTCGATGGAGCCTTAGGAACTTGGAGCCAAAAATAGGGAACTTGGAGCCGTAAGTGGGGAACTTGGAGCCGAAAGTAAAAATCGCTAAAACGTTTACCTAAGCCTAAGCGAAACCTAAATCTTTTCTTAAAGGCTCCAAGTTTTCTTTGCTCGTGGCTCCAAGTTCCCAAAATCTTCTCGTGGCTCCAAATTCCCTGCTTGTGGCTCTAAAGACCCCGTACCTAAGATTTAAAGTTTATTTAACGCCAAATTAAATTTGAACACATCTGGTCGTCCTTACAATTTACGACCAAAACACTTGTTTGACGTAAAATTGTAATATTTTAACTATAAACAAAAAATTTTTGCCAATTAAAATCATTATTTAGATATGATTTTGTTTAATATACACTCAATTATGACAAAAACACTAAATCAATATTATATGATTTATACCCAAATACAACAATTTTTTTTCATTTTTTAAACGCTTTATAAAGCTTTAAGCGTTTTTCTAACTTCTAAAAATAATAAAAATACTTGTAAACATTTATTTTTTTACTGGCAAAATTCTTCACACAACCTGTTAGGGGCTAACTAAAAAACAAATAAAAAACTGGACAGCTGAGGTGTGAACATTTTGTATCAGCTGTGAAAAACTTATTCTATATGCCAGGACTCTTGCGCCGACCTCAGCGCTCGCAGCGCTTGGGCGCATGAACGCATTTTCTCCAGGACTCTTTTGTACCGGGACTCTTTTGTGCCAGCTGCGATTTTTTAGGACTCTTTCTGCCGAGACTCTTTTGTTCCGGACCCTGATTACTGAAATCATTAATTAAACAATTTAACAAAATTGTTCTTAAAAATATTATGTGTTAATATTGTGCGAGGTGATATGAACAGCAATTACTATTTTATATTGGGAGATTGGGTTACTGGAAAAGGCAACAAAACCCGCGAAATTCAGCCAAAAAAATACTGAAAAATTATAACCTGTTTGTAATTCGCTGCCACAGTGTCAACTGATTAGGACTGACCATAGGTGGGCAGGGAGGGGGGAGGTTGGGGGTTATACCCCTAAAACTTCTGATTATTGCAGACACCTCCCTCCTTAAATTTGAGGGTACCCCGGACACCCCCTAAAAACGCTTTGGGGATCCTAGTACTAAAAACGCTAAAAATTTGGGTGTCCCATTTTTTTTTGGGACACCCCCCAAATTTCGAGGTCAGGTATACAACTCCCCTCCAAAATCCGGGAGACTGCCTACCTGGGGCGGGTCCACTAAACGCGTGCTGACTAGGTGCTATCTTAGCACGTTGTTTAAAACTCTTGTTAATGTTTTAATTTCTGGGTTTTTTCTTGAGAAAACTTATGGGACTCTTTTTTTAGATAGAATAATTAATATGAAAGAGTTTTATGCATATTTGTTTGAAATAAAATTTAATAAAGCCTTAAACCATAGTTAGGAGTTTTGCTAACCCGTAACTAGGGGTCACTGCTTTAATAATTTGTATATACAACAAATATGTATAAAATTAATAAAATATCAGTTTGTGCCAAGTAAACAAAAAGTTCTGTTAGATTTTCCGAGAAAAAACCCAGAAATTAAAACATTAACAAGAGTTTTAAACAACGTGCTAAGATAGCACGTTGTCAGCACGCGTTTAGTGGACCCGCCCCTGTGGGACTGACCTATGGACCTATGGGCTTTTATACTGTTGTGCTGTTTAGGTTGGATTCTATTCCGATGGTCAGTTGCACAGAACTGAGTTGGCGTGGTCTGGACCTATGGACCTATGGGCTTTTATACTGTTGTGCTGTTTAGGTTGGATTCTATTCCGATGGTCAGTTGCACATAACTGAGTTGGCGTGGTCTGGACCTATTGACCTATGGGCTTTTATACTGTTGTGCTGTTTAGGTTGGATTCTATTCCGATGGTCAGTTGCACAGAACTGAGTTGGCGTGGTCTGGACCTATGGACCTATGGGCTTTTATACTGTTGTGCTGTTTAGATTGGATTCTATTCCGATGGTCAGTTGCACATAACTGAGTTGACGTGGTCTGGACCTATTGACCTATGGGCTTTTATACTGTTGTGCTGTTTAGGTTGGATTCTATTCCGATGGTCAGTTGCACATAACTGAGTTGGCGTGGTCTGGACCTATGGACCTATGGGCTTTTATACTGTTGTGCTGTTTAGGTTGGATTCTATTCCGATGGTCAGTTGCACATAACTGAGTTGGCGTGGCCCGGCGGGGCAGGAAGTCCCCCTCAGGGGACACCGGAAAAGTTTCACATTAAAATCGTTACATTGGAAGAACCGCCATTTATTGCGTCCGAGGTGGAGTTGTAAATACTATAGTGATATCCCTACTGTAACCACTCCCGTTGTGATGATATTTCAAAAAATGACGCCCTATAAATACGAGTTTTAATAAAATAAATCTGGCAGGTGATTGAATAACGCAGCACGTGAATCAAAGAGGTATAGATGGTAAAGATTATAAGTTCAAGTCTTGTATCGCCCATGTTTCAGCCAAAAATTAAAACAGAAAATTGTTTTGTTAAGCTAAAAATAGAAAACTTTTTCTGTCAAAAACTCAATTTATTCGGCTTCAATTTTTTCTGGATTTCACATTTACCCTCAAATACCATGATTAAAAGCTCCCAACATTAAAGCCATTTAGACATTAGAAACCTGAGTAATTTCTTAAGTTTTTTTTTTTTTTTGAATTATTTTTTTATAATTTTTAAAACTATTTGTGATGTTGTCAAAAAACAATTATACAAAAAAATTATAAAATTGCTCTTGAAATAAGGTAAAGCACCCCGGGGAAAATCACCACTATAGGTATTAGTTTTGTTTTCAAACTTTCTTTTTTTTTATCTTAATCAGCAGCCTGATCAGCGGCCTGATTCCCCAGTAAATCTCATTATTTGACCGAATTAGTAGAATCTCATCAGTCTACCGATTTTAGACGGAATATATAAATTCACGATTATTCGTGACCCCTTTTGTATAGTGGTAAAGACTTTAAAAAACCAGTCAGTATAGGAATTAAAAATTAAGAAACTAAAGAATAATTCCATCAGGGTGAAAATAGCAGGGTGTTCAAGTAACCACTCTTACTTTGAGAAAATATCACGTGCAGAGAAACACTTGACGCAACTAAATAACTATTGGTTCATTAACCACTGACAACTTTTTTTAAATTTTTTTCTCTCGCGCGTTTATTGTTTATTTTTGAGAGCGGTTACGCTCTTAACTTCAGCCTGTAAGACTTTAGCTTTAATAGAATTTTCTTTCAGCCAATGAACTCCCATACTGAATGGTCTGATTGACAACCAATTAAACAAAAATATTTAGCACCATTTATTTTTAGAAATGACGGGGAAAAGTTTTGTTTTCAGTAGTTATTATTTCTTCTCTCCAATTTTATTATTTGAAAAACCGCTCAATGCAGTGTTATTCCTCTGTTTATTTACAACTCTGCATAAAGGAATTTGACATCGTCAAAGGAAAGTGTCCTGCTAATCACGTGGTTTGCAATATGACCAGTGAGCTCAAAGATCGAAACCAGTAAATTTTTATTTTTCTGTTAGTTTTGCAACAACTCCCGTTGTGTTAATGTTTCAAAAGTATGATGCCTTTTAAATTCAAGTTATAATGTAAAGCCGGCGGGTGATGGTGCAACATGTCTATTTTTTATTAAGAGAAACATTTTATATTATATTGTTATCACTACGATAAAATAAGCCACTGCCATTATAAAATTCAGGCGACTGTAACTTATTTTATAAATTATACGGTGCTGTTTCAAATATAAAATGAGTCACAGTCCCACATATTTTATAGCATTGCAACTTATTCTGGTATTTTGATGACGATATACACAAAACATTACAAGACCCAATTGCCAGGAAGTGGCAAATAACAAAAACACGAAAATTAAACTAAGTTTTCATTTTAAAATAGCTTACCGTGTTTTAAAATTCTTAAAGTTGTGAGTAATGATATCTTGGGATCACAAACTTTACCTAATTGTGACCAATAAATAAATATTCACTAATGTTGGAGAATTTTTAAGAAGTTCATCATGTTCAAGTGCTTTAAATGGCTTTAAATATTAAATTTAAAACCAATGTAAAAGCTTAGAGGGTGGTATTTGTCTATTTTTAGTTAATTTTGTTCAAAATATTTTACTAAAATTTACATGAAATATTATTACTTATTTATTTATTGGTTTCTGTATTCGTCGTTACTCCGACATAAAGAGTCACAATCGGTATAAAATCAACGTGACTCTGACTCATTTTGTTTATATTAGTTGGGTATTAAGATATAAAAAGAGTCACAGTTACGAGTATTTTACGACGCATGTGGCTCATTGTGTCAGAGTAACGACGTATTAGTAATATAAACGTGGCCCGCCTCGATGATTGGCTACATTGAATTAAATAAGCAACAAAACAATAAAAACTGTTTATTATTAAATTTTAAAAACCTTATTTAAAAAAAATTTTATTTATAAAATTTATCAAATAATTAATTCATATCACGTCAGGATTTTAAGGACCCTCAAAATGTCATATATTATTCGTGATTACATTATATATGTTTTGCTCCGTGGGAACGGTTGTGGGAGGAGCAGCGCCAAAACAGAGCTTTCGAATGTTATTGTAAATATTTAAAAAAAAGAATGCCTGCGCCAGCGCCGTAATAGACAAATGCGAGTCTCCTTTTTTGGAAGAGCGTTACCAGACCTGTGCACGGATTGAAAATCCCCCCTGCTTTATTGGAGGATTTGCCCCCCCCCCCCCCCCCCCCCGTTTTATTGCCCCCCTCCCCCGCGGAAAAATGAAAAAGTACCCAAAAATTATGGCGCCATTTTTTTACCTATTATGACGCCATACATCATTGTGAAATTTTTGCAATTTAAGCTATTTTAGACCTATTTTTACCTTATTTTCGCTTTTTTTGTCCGTTTTTTCCTTCCTTTTTTTCTTTTTCTCTTTTTCTTTTTTTCTTTCCCCCCTGCTTGCCTCCCCGTTTCATTGCCCCCCCCCCCCTTTCAAAAAATTTGCCCCCCGTGCCCCCCGTTTTGGAATTGTCCCACCCCATTATAACCCTGGGGGCAGTGCACAGGTCTGCGTTACTATAGGATTACTTCCGTTTAGAACTATGGATTTTGAACAGGGTATTTGGAACAAAAATGCCAATTTTTCAACGGTATTTTCTGACAAAAACCATACTAAAGAATTTTATAGGTTCTGATTATACTACTCTTATGTTAAATTATTTACTATAACTCGAATTTATAAGGCTTCGTATTTTTGAAACAGTTACATTAAGAGAATTTTTACAAAATTTTTAGGAAATATATGTCTGTCCGAGTATAGCGTCGTTACTACGGAAAAATGAGCCACAATGCGTATAAAATAGCACTGTGACTCATTTCAAATTTACAACAGGACCTTTTTAACTACATAATTGGTCACATTCGCGTGTATTTTATAATGACTATGGCTTATTTTACCGTTGTAACCACGATCGGCTGGTCAAAAAAAAGTTTAATTGTCAAAAACACTTACAGACGTGTCACGACAATAACATGAACATGAGTTTTTTTGTTTAAATAATTTTTTTAAAAGCTCTTAAATTGTTGCCGCGTATTACGTTAAAATGCACGTGTACATTTTTGTAACACTTATTAGTTTTTTCATATTTATTGAAAGTTTTTTTTCTCAATTTTAATCCAATTTTATTTAACTTGATAATATTTTTTAAAAAAACTTTAGGTGCTATATAATTTGTAATAAATTTTCAAATTCTTTAAATTTCTTCAACCCCAAAAATAGGTTTGTAAAATTAACCACTGTAGTATAAAAGTCCACCGAGTCGAAACGCAGAAACTATAACTTTAATTCGTACTCTCATCATCTCTATATATTTTTACAAGGTTGGGCAGAAGTAATTTTTTTCTAAATGTGTAAAATTTAAAAAAAAACTAAATTATTGTTATAAAACAAATTAAATATACATAAATTTGTAGAAAAAAGCCAAAAAATTAATTGTTTTAAATTAATTATATTTATAATTAGGGTAGTGCATTTAATTTCGGCACTTTTCCAAATTGGGCATTTTTGATTTTGGACTATATCTTTGGTAATCCTGGACGGAATACGACGTTTGATAGCTCAAATGAGACCTAATTATATGTAGATGACAGTCGTGAGCTTTTTATTTGTTATG
>JASAMX010021040.1:0-14907 GCA_030248175.1 Microlaimidae sp. YZB2_3 | reverse complement strand
TAACGTACTTCGTTCAGTTACGTATCACTAAAACGAACTTTGTGCCAGATGTCCGTTTTCTTTAAAATTGAACTTTCCTGGTGTAGCATCTGTTTTATTGAAATGGTTAAAACAACCGTAAAAACATAAAACTTCAAACGCAGTCGGGTAACTGACTTGGTCGGCCACGCCTTAATTTCGGCCACCCAATTCAATCCATAGAAAATTGGCTTGCTAAGAAAACATCACCAAAACTAGCACAAAAACTAACTGGATTAATTGTTGAATAAGAAAAATGTTTTTGCAAAAGTTTTTTATTTTTTTCAGTTACTATTTATATTATCTACATTTTCATACAAAAAGTGAATTTTTTTGTGATTTTCCTAAGATTTTGTTTTGTGTTTAAACTGCATAAGAAAGACGAAGCAATATTTATAACGTCTTGATATTCTTAAGGCTCAACTTGGTTTATTTTCATGTTTTGATATTTTTCTTCAAAATCATTTTTTTGCAAAGCGTTCGTTTAACTAACTGCGCATTTAAGATTACCATTCGCTAATTTCGGCCACCTGAAAATTTAGGTGAAAGTTCCTGCCGTTTTTTGCTGTTTTTAAATATCATTGTTCTACCCCGTATTTTTTATGAGATTTTTTGCTCGTTTGAGCTTAGTTTTGACGTTTTTTAAGCAGAAAAAAAAAATTGAACAAAAAATACAAATTATTCTTCTAAAACTATTTCCGTTTTTTTTTTAACATAATTATTTAAAGTCTTGCTAATAATTTTCTAAAGCTGGTAAAGAGGACAAACGGCAAGTGATATGTACCAGAGAACGATACATAAGGGTAAATTTTCAACCTTTAGAAACTTTTATCTTTCGTTTAAGCAATAGTTTTGGCCAGATTTTTGTAGGTGGCGGAAAATAAATGGCACAGTTTTAATTTTCGGCCACTATCCTAAAAGAAATTTTAAATCTCCACTGATGTTTTAAGTGTTGGGAACAGAAATTTTTCAAGTTTTTGCACTGGAATAACAAATATAGCTATTTGCTTGATTTTTAAGCCAAATTTTGGTTCGATTGAAAGACCCAGAAAAAAATTATCAAAAAATAAAAAAGGTGGCCGAAATTAAGTAGGTTACCTTATATTATTAAGTAAATCGAATTAATTAGCATATGAATTTCGCGAAAAAAAAATTTTAAGCCAAAATAGCAAATAGACGTTGTTTCCATGGCAATCTCAACCAGACTTCAAATAAATAACGTCATTTTTACGAAAGGTTCACTTTAAATAAATAAAATTTTTACGAAAGGTTCACTTTAAATCAATTCGGGTCACTTCCGAACAAAGGTGTAGCGCTCGTGTTTAACAAACCCGGTCTGGGAACCGACGGACGGACAGGTCATCGTGGTTGGAATTGTGTTACGATGACGGACGGGTGTCATCGTGATGGACGGGTGTTACGATGATGGATGGGTGTCATCGCGATAGAATTGTGTTACGATGACGGACGGGTGTCATCGTGATGGACGGGTGTTACGATGACGAACGGGTGTCATCGTGACGGACGGGTGTCATCGTGACGGACGGGTGTAACGTTGACGGATCAGTCGCGTCGTGACGGACAGGTGCGACCGTGACGAACGGGTGTCATCGTGACGGACGGGTGTCATCGTGACGGACGGGTTTGGTGGTGACGAACGGGTGTAGTCGTGACGAACAGTGGCGAGTAAGTTAACGAACGGTGTCATCGTGACGGACGGGTGTAATTGTGACGGATGGGTGTCATCGTGACGGACGGCTGTTACGAACGTTTTTTAAACATCTGTTTCAAAAAAATCCTCCTGGCTGGCATTTAAAAACTTGACCATGCATTCTTATGAAAATAATATCCATGTATAACATAAATGAGCAGAATAACGGCTAGAAAATAAAAGTCATAGTTTTTTTAAAATAATTTTGCAAAAAAAGGTTGCCTTTTTTAGCGTCCTGTAAATTTTTTTAACCTGCCTTTTTTTCTATTTTAAAAATTGTGACTAACTGCAAGAAAACATAACAAAGAACGTGTCAATGTATCGGTCCAACGCTTTGACAAAAATTTGACTTTTGGGGGAGGGCGTTAAATTTGACACCTTTTTACAACTAAAAAAATAAAGGTAGCAAATAAACAAAATCAGAAAAACGACAGAAAAGGAAAAAAATATACAAAATAAGCCGTTAAAAAAGTTAAATTTGTCTATTAAATTCTAATTAAGGGATTTTAAAACAGGAACAATATTAATTTAAAAAAAATGGATTTGTTGCAACACGGATTTGTTTGGAATGTTATAGCCGATAAGGGTGAGACATTTTGATTCAGGCCTGAGTTCGAATCCCTTTCTAATCGGACGTTATTTTTTGTTCGTTCTTAATTTTATTTGCGACCTATTTTTCAGTTAATTATTAGGTTTAATTTTAATTCTTCATTTGTTTCACTGAGAAAAAGGAGAAACTAAATGTAAAAAACGACTCCTTATTTCAAAGAAACAAAACTTTTTGCTCAAATATTTGCAACAAATATTAAAAAATCCTTTATTCCTTAATTCTTTGAGTCACAAGAATAAATATAAAAAAAGGCTATAGGATGGTAGATAAAACGTTTTAAAGAGAGAAAAAGGTAATTTACAAGAATACAGAAACAAGATTAAACAGTAAACAAAAAAAGTAAGTCTACCATCCTAGAGCCTTTTTTATATTTATTCTTGTCACTGTACAATTCTTTAAGTTGTTCGTTTGGAAAAAAAATTGTCAGTGTCTGGGCAAAATTTTATATATTTGTAGTTTTTATATTATATTTTTTGACGAATTGATACAAATCTCTCTTTTTAGGTGTTTTGGAAGTATTTTTTACTAAAAAAAGAATTAAATTTAAATTAAATTGACTTCTGTAGTTGGTTTAATTTGTGTCAAAGCGATGCACCAATAAATAATAATTTATATTATGGTGATACATTTTTTTGTTTATTACTTATTCTTGTTTTTAAAAAGCATTTCAGTCTTTTTTTTTGTTTTCTATTGGATTTTTTGCCATGATTACAGTATTCAATTGGAAACTTTTTTTGAACGTCAGCCAGCAGGACAAAATCCTTTTTAAAAACAGGGGTTTCAAACATTAATCGTGACACCCGTCCCTCACAATGACACCCGTTCGTCACAATGACACCACTCCGTCACGATGACGTTGGTAAAAATTATATTAAATCTTAAAAACATTCATTGAAAACAAACAAACATTCATTCACTACTAAATTTAAAAAAAAAAAACTATTGGCTGGTGCTTTCGAGAAAAATATAAAACATATCCGCAATAAAATCCTTCAGCAGCATATAAACTATACTTGGCTTTGCGGTGGTAAATTTTCCCATTGCAGTGGTTAAGCTTACGAACTTATTTTTGCATTTCAGGCGAGACAACGTAGATAATTTAATAAAATATTACCGATTGTATACTAAAAATTGATTCCGGATAGTTAAAATTCCAAAATGCACACGCATATTTTTAAGACACTAAAATTTTTTTTTTAATATGTATTAAAAGGTTTCTTTTCTAATTTTATTCAAGCCTTATTTTAAATGATAATTAAAAAAAAAACATTACAATACAATACAATACGTAATATATTCTTGAATTATGTGTAGCCTCCTTTTTAGCGCAAAAATAAATTTGTATTATCCTCTCCTGTGCATTATAGATATACATTAGGATTAAGTCAAGTAAGGATATTTTTCCACTACGCTGACTAGTGACATGTGACAAGTGGCAATTCGTTCACACCACAGCGAAAAGTGACGGGGTTAGGGTGTAAAGGCGCTTGGAACGCCTTGTCACTTGTCACTTGTCACTAGTGATGGGCGGAGCTTCGGAACCCCCGGAACACCGGAACCGGAACCAGAACGGCAATTGAGATTTTTCAAAAATCCGCAGCAGGAACCGAAATTGGAATTAAGATTTTCCAATAATCCGGAACAGAAACCGGAACCAGAACCGGAATTAAGATTTTCCTTCCAACAATCCGGAACAGGAATTTTAAAATTTTGCCCGGAACATCTGGAACCCAGAACTGGAACTTCGAAACTCCCGCAATTGAGATTTTCAAAAAAATCCGGAACAGGAACCGGAATTGAGATTTTACAAAAACTGGACAGGAACCGGAACTGGAATTCCAAATTTTGCCCGGAACATCCAGAACCGGAACTGCCCTTCACTACTTGTCACTCCGGTCCGGTATTGTGATGTTCCACGTACAGCCAGCAGCTGTACGAGCTGACATTCACAACAGAGTGAGAAGTGACAAGTTGAAACGTTTTACAACCGCAGCGATCATCGACAGTGTAACTGCGTAATGCGGAACGCGTTATCACTTATCACTTACCACTCCCGTGTGAACCAGTCCCGAGGGAGCTCCGGAGCACCTCACCCAACCGAAATTTCCGAATTTTTTGAGCCGATTTCTTGAATAATAAAAAATGATATGTAAATTATATATAATGATGTAATGCCAAACATTATATTCGAAACAATTTTTGTTTACAAAATATAGGTTTTTTCGAAGCTTTTAAGAAGCGTTTTATATTTTTAAAAAGCGCGGCTTACAATATAAAGGGATTTCAATGTTACATATATTTTAAATATAGAATTTAAGGGGCAAAGCTTTAAATTTTTCCAACGATTTTATGGTTCGAATTTGAAGCATAAGTTGGGGTATAGGAATACTACTATTTCAAACGATAAAAAAAATTTAGTATTTTTTGGGCCAAATTTTCTTTTTTATAAAAACCTCAAAAACCCTTTAAAAGCTGGTTCATACTTATGTAATAACGTCCTTCGGACAAAGTCCAAAGGATAAACACAGCGCATAAACGTATGTAAAAACGTCCGTTGGACTTTGTCAAAAGGGCGTTTTTACATAAGTATGAACCAGCCTTAATTCAAAGTTTGAAAACGTCGCAACAGAGAAATAATTATTTTATACTTTGACAAAAAAATAAAAAAAATAACTTTTTAACGCGAATAATATTATTGGTTTTCAAGTTAATTGGTTTTATGCTGCGTTGATTTTAACTTCTTTGTGTTGGCTGCTAAAAAAATTTCTTTTTATTCGCAAAAGCAAAAAAACACATAACACCGACTTTAAACCAGTAGTATTTTGTTATTACTTTTTCGTAAACTTGTAGAATGTGGCTTAAATGTGTTTTTCAAATCATGAATAATTTATTATTCTTGCATTCGGAATAAATTTTTGATTTTACAGTTTGCAAGCATGATAAGCATTCGCATGTTACCCAATATGCATTTTCTATTCGATAAGCAACTAACTGCTCACTTAAGGTAAGAGGTCTTTCAAGCCGAAACGGCTCCCACGATAGTCAAAACCCTTCTATGTAAAAGAAAATTGTTTAGTTTTAAAGACCTTACAGGGTTATGAATCATTTTTAGCCAATTAAGGGCTTGGGCTTGATCGAAGGACCTAAAATCCCAGATAGCCAAATTGAAGGTTCTCCATAATCTGATGGAATATCAGTTAAAAAAATACCTAAAGTAATATTAGATAAGTACGGAATCTGTTTAAATAAACCTGTTAAAATGTGAAGGACATCTTTATAATAAATGCTCGTAACTATTAAAATATGACTATTTCGCGGTTTGGGCATCGGATAAAACGTACCATTTTCGGGGAACATTTTGAAGAAATCTTTCGATGTTAGTATACCACTTTTACGAATTAAAAAAAAAAGCCATGAGATGTTAGATAGAACTGGTACTAAGAGCCGGAAAAAATGGGACCTAAGAGCCAAGCAAAATAAAACAAAAAGCCAAATGGGAAATATTCACGAAAAACAGACAAGAGAAAAAGGGTACGGAACAACTGAACTTTTTGAAGGTTTAAATGTCTGACTTTTTGGGATAAAAGAGCCACAGAAAAGAGATTCTAGGGTTTAAAAGCTTTAGACTTGTTAAGTTTTTTAATAATCTTATATAGAATAACTTTGCTAAAAATTTCTTAAAAGATATTTTATTTTGTATTATTATGATATTTTTTTAAGAACTGATTTTAATGTTTATTCGCCATTTTTGTGAAGAATGTGTAAAAATAAGGCGACAACCACATACTCGAATCGCTGGTGTCACATTCCTACGAAAAAATACACGATTTTTTATATTTTTCCTTTTCCATTTTTTTCTTTTTCTTTTCTTCTCATTGCGTTCATTGGCTGCAAGTGATTATATGCGTCCTAATGCTGTAGAAATTTTTAACCAATTCTTCTTCTGTTTGCTGTTGTGGCACAGATTCTTGCTTCGGTTAAGTCCATTTTTTAACCATTTTTTCTTTAACACCGAACAACTTTTGTTCAAAAGGGAGGGGTTTTCACAGTCGTGATATAGGTAAATAAAATCTAGCTGACCTCGATAATTGCAGTATTGATCGAATCGACTACTTAACAACAAAATCATTCAAGAATTTTCACTCAAGCAGTTTGATAATAAAGAGTCAACACCTGTACTTTGATAATTATTTATCATATTACCTAATTTGAAACCCAAATGCAATTTTTTTAAGGGCAAGTGTTGGTTAATTTTTGTATATTTTATGAAAAATGGAATTAAATCAAATTTTGCGTTTTTAATTGTTTTAAAAAAACGTCATTACCGCACAATTTTAATTGGTCTGCTCATTTCTGCATTCTATTTTTCGACGTCAGCCAGATATAATTCAACCATAGAATAAAAGGTTCTTCCAATGGTGGTTATACTATTCTTTATTCGTTTATTTGCGGTTATATGTTTTGCACCGTGAAATTAAAGTGGGAGGAGGTAAAAATTGGAGATCTTGACGGTCATTGGAATTGGAAACCGATTTTTTCACTAGCGCTCATTGGCTAAAAGTGATTCTGTAGAGTCAAAATGCTGCGGAAATCTTTAACACTGAACAACTTTAATTCAAATAAGATGAATCCTGAAACGTTGTTTTTTTTTAAAATTCATCTGGTGTTACCTGTTTTGTAATTGATGCTTTACTTATGATTTTTTTAAAATTTTTATTACGCAGTGAAGTTACGCATATACACGTTTTTGTAAACAACAGTAAATTGTTCATGCCCATTTTTGCTAAATGCATAAACATAAAATAAAAAAAAATTATCAATATAAAATTCATATTTGCCTAAATACAGGATATTAAATGTTAAAGGTGTGAAATCTGTAAATGAATTTCTGCAAAAAAAGAAGTTTTTTATAACTAATTTGTTTAGTAGTGTGGAAAAAGGTTTGATATACCCTATATGCTTAAAATAGTTAATAATCAACAAAATTTAACTGTTTTGGACTACTATAGCGTCTTAGACACAGAATGAAATATATTTCTAAAGCCTGGTTTACACTACGTCCAAAGTGTTCAAAGGAGAACTTCGGAAAAATCAAAAGTATCTTTTGGACAGTCAAAAGGACAGGACTTCGAAAGGACAGTCTAACATGTGCAAAATGCAAATTGAAATATTTCCATTTTGTTTTGGCTGTTTTAGGACACGCTTGGATTGTCTAAAGGATACTTTTGGATTGTCCAAAGGACAACTTTGGCTATTCAAAAATTGTCCTTTGGACACTTTGGACAAAGTATGATCCAGGCTTTGAAGTTTTGTGCCTAAAGGAGGAGATCTTCGAGGAGCCGACCAAAATGTAGCAAAGAGCACCAGTCAATTAATCCACCAAACTCACGTAAGGAATAATTTGCATACGATTTGATTGAAAAGTGCGTTCGCAACTGTTCAAGCACCTGATTTTTTTTTGGAAAACCGCGCAAAAACTGCTGAACGCACTATTACTGAAATAAACATACATACAAAATGACCAATCAGCTGCGTGCCAACCATGCTTATGCAAATTATTGCTTACGTGATTTTGATCAATTGGTCTGTTCTGCTGTTTCCTTTTATATTTTTTGCTCGCAATCAAAATATAAAACCACAACTTTAAAAAATAATTTTGGTGGTCGCGAAAATTTAGAACACAAACTTTTTTGCGCGCCCCCTTTCCGCTTTTCAGACAGGCTTTTCGGTGACCAAGTTAAGTACCGAATTAAAGTTATTTTTCGAAGCAATAAAAACAATCTAACTATTTTAAAGTTAGCATTTCAAACTGATTGTAGGTCAGTAAATCTCAAACTGACTGTCAGGTAAATTTATCACAATTTTAAAGTTGTCCTGTTTATTTTTCTGTCAACAACCTTATTAGTTTTTGCAGATTTTTTTGGATGAGTTTGGATTTAACGGGTCCACCAACGGCTAATCCTCGATTTAAATCGACAAATCTACCTCGACAACTTGTTCTTAAAGCCTAAGCTTACGATTTCTAAAGCCTACGTGAAATTAAAAATCAAGCAAAACTTTCGATTAAGTTATTTGATAAAGTTTCGCTTGGACTTGAGGCAAAAGCTGTCAAGGGAAATTTTTCAAGGTAAATACCGAGTTAGCCCTACCAGCAACGGTTTTTCGATCGTTAGAAAAAATATGGAATTTCTTGGACGGTTTTCCCAATGATGAGCATGTGGACGGGTTTCAATAAAATAGTTAAGCGAAAAGATCTAGTCGCGTGACGTCACTACACAGTAAAGAAATCCTAAACAATGTACCAGTCTGAAATTACTTCGTTTGAACTGAAAAACACTTCAACCACGTTTGTAACCGTATTCGAGGGGTTAGTTTTTTCCATCGCTCACTGTCAGAAGAAAAATATGTATATAATCATAGAGGCAAAATTTTAAACCTCAAAAATAATTTTCTTCTGTTACCTTGTTATTTATGACTCTGTTACTGTGAGATTTTAGTGCTACTGCATCATATGGTGTTACTTAAAGTTTTTATTTTATTATTTTTCTAATTTTTTTGATTTGTTTATGTTTTGAACAACATGAAATTTTTTAACGTGATAACCTATAGAAGATTAAATGTGGTTGACGTCTAAGAATCTAATCGAATGCGCGGTGCTCAGAAGATTAAGAAATCGCAGTGTTATAATGTTTAAATACCAAAATAAAAACGTGTTTCTATTTAGGTTAAATAAGGTTTAATGGCGTAGAATAGCATTTCAACAAAATTTTATTCAAACAGATTATATTTCAAATATTTTGTACCGGTTTTAGTTGTGCTAATATTATACTAATAGACACTTTATTAAATAATGATTTTGTTATCATATAATAAATAACACTCATAACATTTTGAAGTTATCATAATAAAGCCCATTAAAAACGTTTACCTTCATAATAAAGCCCATCAAAAACGTTTACCTTGGACTGTTAAGCTTATGAATCAAAATTTTTTTCTTTAACGAAAAAGTTTATTTCAAAAAACCAACAAAATCATAGTTACAGTATTGCGAGCCGATCACGGTCGCAGCAGACAATAAATTTCAGAAAACATGGTTTAATAAAAGTATTCCAAAGGCTTATCAAAAATAAGATAAGATGATTTTCCAAGGGTCCGTATAAAATCCCCATGGACGAATTCCCCATAGGCCAAAAATCCTCATAAACGTTACAAAATCCCCATAAGGTGGTGTAAATTCTCAGGAAAAAGTGCAAATTCCCCATAAAGTGGGGTAAATTCCCCACAAATATAATGCGTTTGCAGTATTTCCTTAAAATTTTAACACTTGGAAAATACAACAAAACTTTATCATGATAAAAAGTTAGCTTGATTTTAGGACTTTGCTTAGGCTTAGGAAAAGAATTAAAACATTTTTAATGCTTTTATAATTAAAACTTAGTTTTTTTAACACATTTTAGTTTGCAAACGCATTTCTGATTCTTATGGGGAATTTGCACTACTTTATGGGGAATTTGCACTACTTTATGGGGATTTTGGCCATGAGGATTTTACACTACTTTTATGGGGATTTTGCACGTCACCTTTTCCAATCTTTGAAAAGGATTAAAATCAAAATGTATTAGTAGAGATATGATGCTTTACTGCTTTCATCTTGTAATTCTCTAATTCCAAAACTTAGGTTTAAAGGCAAGCATCTATATCACAATATAAAATTCCACTAAAATATTTTTTTACGTAATCATACGCAAACCAATAATCCTAATTTAATAAATTATTACTTAGAGTACGGCTTTAATAGTCGGAGTTCCTGGCAAATAAAATCAAGCTGACCGCGATATTTGCAGTATTGAATCGATTATTTAACAACAAAAACATTTAAAATTTTTCACTAAAGTGAATTAATAACAAAGATAAAAACTGTATTTTAACAATTATTTAACAAATTACTTAATTTGTAATCTAAATGCAATATTTTTAAAGGCTAAAGTTGGTTGATTTTTGTATATCTTGTGAAAAGGTGGAATTAAAAAAAATTCAGCGTTCTTATTTGTTTTTAAAAAAACGTCATTACCGCACAATTTTAATTGGTCCCTTCATGTCTGCATTCTTATTTTCACCGTCAGCCAAATATAATTCAGCCATAAAACGTGAGATTTAGTGTAGTATAGTATAAACATTAAATAGTTATGTTTAAAAAACAAGTATGTTGTGGTATTTTATTAGCTGGAGTGTTTGTACATAGTTTTTGATTCTTCGCACATATTACCCAATAACAATTTTACTATATGCAGTTTGAATTTTGTATGACATTCCAGAATATTCTTCAAGATTGCATTTTATCGTAGGCACCGCCATTAAAATGCTAAAATTCATAAGTCATTGCTGAAACATGCAAATGCAGCTTCCTCACACATGCGTTCTACTACACAAGTGTCGACTCCGAAGCATTTACACAATTATGACTTCACGGAATTTAAATTTTATTTTATGGATTTATGGATTTTAAAATTAATTGAAGTTCAAAGGCGAAGTCTTGAAAATGATTGGGTTTTTATGTTAGCTTGATATCAATAAAGCAGTTTTTAAAATACTCTTTTTGTTTTGAATGGCACGGGGAAAATTTATGTCCATACAGTAATATGAGAAAATGGACAAAAAGGAAGAGCAAAAACAAAAGGTGAAAATTTCGTAAAAAATAAAGAAGGAGACGCCAAAATGGGAGCGCGAGCAGAGACGAACAAGCTCCCCGACGGGCTCTCTACATGATTTTAATTTATGTTCACTAAAATTGCCGACTTAGGATCGACGGAGCCGTGGGAACTTGGAGCTGGAATTTGACCCAAAAATAGAAAACTTGGAGCTGGAATTTGGACCCAAAAATAGAGAACTTGAAACCGAGAGTAAAGGCTGGTTTACTTATGACAAAACGTCCTTTAGACTAATTCCATTTGACAAAAGTCCTTTGGACTTTGTCCAAAGGACAAACACAGCGTCAAAACGTCCTTTGGATTTCGTCCAAAGGACAAAGTCCAAAGGACAACCTGTTCATACTTTTTGTCCATTGGACTTTTCCTTTTGGATTTTGTCCTTTGGATATTGTCCAAAGGACAAATTTCAAGTAGCATCCATACTTCGTCCGAAGGAAAAAGTCCAAAGGACGTTTTGGCTTGTCCAAAGGATACGTTGTGGCTTTTCTGAAATTTTCCTTTGGACTTTGTCCAAAGGACGTTTTGTCATAAGTATGAACCAGCCTAAGAAATCGAAAAAATTGCACCGCGAGAACTATGTACCTAAGCCAAAACGGAGCCCAAATCCAAGCTCAAATCAATTTATTGCAAAGGGCTCCAAATTCTCTTTGTTCGCGGCTCCAAGTTCTTTACTTGCGGCTCTAAACACCCTGTACCAATTCGACCAACTAAACTTCCTTCGTTTTGAGTCCGAAGAATTTTTTAGTAAAATACTGCTGCGCTATTTTTGAAATTCTTCGTTTGTTCAGGAAGCTTGTCGGTTTTTGAAACAGTAGCGCTCAACCGGAAGTGCCCGGAAATAGCGGAACAAATGGGATTAAGCGAGGTAATTTCGCATTTTTCGCATCGACCACCCATTTTCTGAACATTTGTACTCGGGTGCATATCAGTAATCGTATAAAATCAGCGAAAAAACAATCACATATAAAAAATAAAAATGTTATAGAACAAAAATTTTGTTTTGGTTTGAATATTTTACCCGATAAGCTAAAAAATAGAAAGGTAACATGATAATGTCTGGGCCCAGCGTGGCCGCTTCGTCCTCGAATATGTTGCTGGGGATTGCAACCCAGCCGTCAGTCATTCATTCCTCGGGTAACAATGTAAGTTTTAATTTTTTAAACCCGAACAGTCAAGAAAGCGGTTCTTAATAAAAGGATTAATCTATAAATACACCATGCAAACATTGATTTATGCCCACTTGTGAACAAAATTTTGAAATTTTAGCTGTGCTCTTGTTTGTCAGTACAAGTACTACAAAGCGCGTTTCAAAAATCACTAATAATTAAAACGTTTGAACATTGACAAAAAATATCTTTCTGGGTAAATTTTGGGCATTAAAAATGACTAAACTATTATTTAAAAAAATTAAAATTTAGGAAAATTTAAAATTTTTAGGAGTCTGGCGGTTCTAAATATATTTTTACTTTTTTACTTTTCCTCAGGTACTGATTTGGTTTGCATGTCAATTTTTTTAAATGAGTCAAAATTTAGGTATGAAAAAAATTAAAATTTTTAAAACGTAATTATTAAAAAAAAACATTATTATACTATTTAACTCATTTTTTAGGCTTTGTTTAGGTTTTTGAAAAATAAATATGCATAAAACTAAATTCAAAAGCTTTTTAAGCAATAACAAAGTACAAGTACTAAACGTGTACCAAAAATCGATTAGAGATTTCCACGCTACAAATACTAAATAAAAACATGTTTATAGGTCAATTTTGACCTGAAGATCTCGTTTTTAACTTTAAAAAATGATTGAAACACGATTTTTGATAATATGGGGTTAAATATAGGCAAAAAATGACAATATTTTGGGTACACAATTTTTACTGTTGAGAAAAATTTTTTAATAACCGCTAAATTAAAAAAAAAATTTTGTTTTAACATTGCTGGAAGTCTGGAGAATCTAAAAATTTATATAAAAATTATAAATTCGATAGTCACATGGACCACCGAAAATATGGACAACAAATTTGTTTTTGTTTAAAAAGCTAATTTATGCTTATTTTTAATCAGATTTATTTTTTCTAAGCCTAAGCAAAGCCTAAAAATCAAGCTAAATTGTATTATGAGGCATTTTTATTAAATTATCCTATTTTTAAATCTTAATTTTTTTCACGACTGAATTTTGATACATTTTTAAGCGGTTGCTTTACAAAATTTGTGAAGACCAGAAAAAAAGTAAAACTATTTTTAGAATCACCAAACTCTCGGCCATTATAGCAAATATTCATTTATATCGGTTAAAGCACTATTAAAAAAAATTTTCTTAACAGCATAAAATGTACCTTGAAAAAAGGGCATTTTTTGGCTATAAAACACCATTTATTTTTTTAAAGGGTAGTTTAATCACTTTTTAATGCCAAAAATTAAGATTGCAAAGTCAGAATTGACCTAGAAACATGTTTTTTATTTATGTTTGTTTGGTGGAATTCTCAAACTGATTTTTGGAACACGTTTAGTACTTGTACCCAATAACAAAGTTGTTGTCCATATTTTTCTTGATCCGATGTTAGATATGATTATAAAATTATATTTTTTGTAAATTTTTAAATTTTTTGGACGTCTTTCAGTGTTAAAACTAAGATTTTTGACGTGCTAAAATTTTTTCTTAACTGTAAAAATTGTGTATCCAAAATATTGTCATTTTTATCTTTTTTTAACCCTATTGTATTACTTAGAATAGAACGTGTTTTCCTCAAATTTTCTCACCATTGACAAAGAATTGCAGATATTGCAATTCTAAGATCTGCTTTAATTTTTCGAGCCTTCACAGCTAAATCAATTCAAAATTTGGTTAGAGCTTATAAATCCTATATCCGCCCAATTGTGGAATATGGCAGTGTTGTATGGAATCCCTACTTGAACAAAGATGCTGAACTAATTGAAAAAGTTCAGAAGAATTATACTGGAAGACTGTACAGGTGTTATGGTTTGGGTTATTCTAGTTATGAAAATGGTTTGAGTTATTCTAGTTATGATAATAGATTCTTTTTTAAAACTTGAAAAACTCTAAAATAAGAGCCAAATCTGATCTTTGTTAAATATACAAAATTTTAAATAATAAATCTTGCCTACAACCAACAACTTTTTTAATTTTAATACCAATATGACTCGAGGTTACCCTTTTAAATACAAATTGATGACAGTAAAATAATACCAAAAAATTTTTCTAATCGTGCTATTTTTAATTGAAATAGTTTAGACTTCTTCCAGGTAACATCAAATTCTGTCAAAAAGTTTCAGAAATCTATCCAACTTATGCATTTTAACTAATGTGTACATGTGTATTTCATAATTCGTATTTTATTCATACATGCGTATTTAAACATTTTTTGCGAAAATAAATTCTTTTCTTTCTTTCTTTGTTTCTTTCTTTTGAGCAATTTTAGACTTGTTCTCATCAGATTTTTGCTTCTTTTGCCCCTTTTTTCCTTTTCCCTTCTTTTTTTCCCTTTTTTTCCTTTCTCCCCTGCTTGCCCCCCGTTTTATTGCCCTCCCCCGTTTCAAAAAAGTTGTCTCCCCCCTTCCCCCTAATGTAATGATCAGATAACAGAATTAATATTTTCTAAGCATAGTCTATGCGTAGTTTAATTCTACTGTTTCATCATTTCATTTTTCTTTTTTTCTTTTTCTTTTTTCTTTTCTTTTTTTCCATCAACAACATCAAATAGTATTGCCCCCCCCCCCCACTAAAACCCTGGGAGACAGTCATAGGTGTTTTTGGTCGGGTCCGCTAGGGGGAGGGGGTCCACCCCCGGGTGGAAGGCCAAAATTTTTTAGGGAGGTGCAGGGGTCCGGACGGACCACCCCTG
>JASAMX010021039.1:0-17702 GCA_030248175.1 Microlaimidae sp. YZB2_3 | reverse complement strand
ACTGATTTTTCTTTCAAAAAACAACGATGTGGTAAATGATTTAGAAACGATGGGCATTCGCGTTTTTCTTGCATTTTTACCCCCTCTAATTGGAATTGACTTGATTTTGTACCAACTTGCCCATGTATGCCTTATAGGTGATAATCTTCTTCTGTTTGTTCCTGTGGCGGAGATTCTGCTTCTATTAAGTCCATTTTTCGCTGTTTCTTTGGCTGATAGGAAAATGCTTAAATGTGATCTTCTCTAGATTTTATTGTTCTGACTTTAAATTTTTGTATTTTAGGAATTCAAAAATTTTACTTTCCCGTGATATTTCCCAATCCGGACTAATCTGCCCATTGATGTCCACCATGCATACCAAGCATCGAAATTCGGCGCCTTATTAAAAATAGATTGTTTCTGTGTGTTGAATTTTTAGGTTGAAGAATCGGGCGAGCACGTTATTTTGGGAACGGGGGAATTGTATCTAGACTGCGTTATGCACGATTTGCGAAAAATTTTTTCCGAAATCGACATTAAAGTGGCGGATCCAGTAGTGAGCTTTTGTGAAACAGTTGTTGAAACCTCCTCCCTGAAATGCTTCGCGGAAACCCCGAACAAGAAAAACAAACTCACTATGATATCTGAACCGTTGCAGAAAGGTTTGGCGGAAGATATCGAAAACGATGTGGTTCAAATTACATGGAATAGGCATGCTATCGATTTTTTTTCAATAGAACTATTTAGTTATGCATACAGACCTGTGCACGGCCCCGGGAGGTTTTATTAGTTGAAACGGGGCGAGGAGGGCAAGCAGAGAAGAAAGAGAAAAAAAGAAATAAAGAAAAGAAAGGCGAAATTTTAGTAAAAATAGGTCTAAAATTGCTCAAAAAGCATTGAAATAGGCTATAAACTGCAAAAATATTGCGATAATGGCGTCATAATAGGTCAAAATGGCGCCCTAATTTTTTTGGTTCTTTTTTCAATTTTTTTTGGGGGGGGGCACAGCCAATAATGTTTTGAAAAGGGGTATTTCCACACGGTATACAGGTCTGTGCATTATCTTATCCTAGTATATTAGTAGGCATTTTGTTTTAAGTAATTTACTATTTTAACATCTTGATAATTGTATTTCAAAACCCAAATGATGTTATTTAAGTAACTGATCTTGAAATTTTTTTCAAAGTTTTCAATAACGATACTATAATTGTTTTCTTAATTTTTCTCAACGTTTACTCTAAAATTTGTAGTGAAGTGTTTTGAATAGTTTAGGTTTTTAACGGCAATTTAAATATTTATCCCATTATTTTTATAAACTTTCACTGAAAATTAAAATAATAACATTACAATAAAAAAAAAAAAAAAAAAAAAAAAAAAAAAAAAAAAAAAAAAAAAAAAAAAAAAAAAAAAAAAAAAAACCCAAAAAAAAAAAAAAAAAAAAAACAAAAATAAAAAAAAAAAAAAAAAAAAAAAAAAAAAAGTAACAAAAAAAAAACACAAAAAAAACAAAAACAAAAAAAAAAAAAAAACACAACCAAAAAAAAAAAAAAAAAAAAAAAAAAAAAAAAAAAAAAAAAAAAAAAAAAAAAAAAAAAAAAAAAAAATTAAAAAAAAAAAAAAAAAAAAAAAAAAAAAAAAAAAAAAAAAAAAAAAAAAAAAAAATAAAAAAAAAAAAAAAAAAAAAAAAAAAAAAAAAAAAAAAAAAAAAAAAAAAAAAAAAAAAAAAATAAAAAAAAAAAAAAAAAAAAAAAAAAAAAAAAAAAAAAAAAAAAAAAAAAAAAAAAAAAAAAAAAAATAAAAAAAAAAAAAAAAAAAAAAAAAAAAAAAAAAAAAAAAAAAAAAAAAAAAAAAAAAAAAAAAAAAAAAAAAAAAAAAAAAAAAAAAATAAAAAAAAAAAAAAAAAAAAAAAAAAAAAAAAAAAAAAAAAAAAAAAAAAAAAAAAAAAAAAAAAAAAAAAAAAAAAAAAAAAAAAAAAAAAAAAAAAATAAAATTGGAATAACAAAAAGTTTTTATCTTAAACCCCGTTTTAATTGTAGGAAGCGTTTGGGTGAATTTTTTCAAACCAAATACGAATGGGATTTGCTAGCTGCCAGAAGTATTTGGGCTTTTGGTCCGGATAATACTGGGCCAAATATATTGGTGGACGATACTCTGCCATCTGAAGTGGACAAAACATTATTAGGGTCGGTTAAAGAGTCCGTCGTGTCCAGGTTTTTCAAGCGGCAATGCTAGGTAGGGGAACTGATGGGCGAGGAGTGAAAGTATCTTATAAATAAAAGTTTTATCAACGGCTTGCCTTATAAGGAAATCAAGGTTTTTTTGTTATGGGACGCCTTAGGATCGACGTTCTCGTGGATGATCAGCTCTTGATTCAAACTCGTTTTTGTTGACGGGCGTGAAAAGCTTGCCCATCTATCTCTTCGTTCTTCGTAATTAGCCATTCGGGATGTTAAATTCAAAATTTTGGACGCGGCAATAGCAAACGAGCCCATCAATAGAGGCGGTGGGCAGATCATTCCCACGGCTCGCCGAGTTGCTTACTCCGCCTTCCTGATGGCCACACCTCGCCTGATGGAGCCCTACTGCTACGTGGAGGTGACAGCCCCTGCGGATTGCGTTTCCTCCGTCTACACAGTACTGGCAAAAAGAAGGTTATTATTGTTTGATTGACTTCTCCTACAAAAATGTCACTAAAACCATACATACGTGCATAATTAAAAAAAAAGAAGAAATTTTATAAAGAAAAAATCTTAAAAAGAATGATTAAAGAAAACTCAAGCACAAAAAACTTTTAAAAAAGGCATCATTTTTGGTGTTTTTAGTACAAAAATATCTTATTATTAAAATCTAGAAATCATCTTACGTAAATTTTTGGGAAAGTTGCTGTAAAGTAACAATGTTTAATGTAACAAAATGTTTATTAAGTCTAAACTCTCAAAAACATCTGTCTTTTCTATTTAGAGGACACGTAACACAAGACGCTCCCATTCCAGGATCTCCGCTTTACACTATTAAAGCTTTTCTCCCAGCGATCGACTCCTTTGGGTTTGAAACAGATCTGAGAACACACACCCAAGGGCAGGCTTTTTGTCTGTCGGTTTTTCATCATTGGCAGGTTATTATTATTTTTAGTTATAATCTTTTTTGTTTGTAGCTTTACCGCAAAACCCACTTACAAACAATTTTAGGTCGAATTTCCGAACAAAATTGATTTTGGGAAGGAATTGTCCAATAATCTAAAAATTAAAAGAAAAAAAAAAACAAAAATAAATTGCCATGTTATGCAACAAAATTTTTCTCCATGCTGTAGCCACCTTGCAGTGAAACTTTAATAAAACTAACATTGCTGACTATGCTGCGAATACCGTAATTGATCCCATTTTTTAATATAAAAGAATCGGTGGAAAAAAGGGCGGGATAAAAATAGAGACACTTAAGACCGAAATTATTATAATGAACCAAATTTTAAAGAAAAAAACATAATGAAAAACTAAATTCTTTGCAGCATAATAATTGTATAAACTTAATACCAAAGATAAAAAAATTCATTAATAAATCAATAATACTTCATTCATTGTATATCTCGATCTCTCGAAGCAGGTTCCTCAGCATTTTCAGGGTTACCGGAATTATTAACAACCATGTAGCCATCTTTATTTCATTTTTACATCATTTATATACACAATTAATGTGATCTCAATTTAAAAAAAGAGATACAATGACGGTATTTTTCGCACTGTCAGTAATGTTGGTAGGAGCTACACCTTCTATTTATTATATAGCTATACCTTCGGTGCAAAATCCTAATAATTATTATTATTAAGATTTGATACCGTGTGAAATGTTCGCTTATTTAGTTCTGGTGGCACGCGTGTAATGTTTCTTTATCTTTATAAAAATGTAGATTTATTTAGATCGTCCCTGGAGATCCGTTGGATAAAAGTATTATTATTCGACCTCTAGAGCCGCAGCCGGCCACCCATTTAGCCAGGGAATTCATGGTAAAAACCCGAAGACGGAAAGGACTTAGCGAGGATGTGAGTATCAACAAGTTTTTCGACGATCCTATGTTGCTGGAATTGGCGAAGCAAGACGTCATGTTCTCTTACTCCATGTAGTCACGTTGAAAACTCCGTTTGATTACATTATTTCCGTTTTTGAACGATTTACTACCTGTATCGACGAAAGGTTTTACGAAATGGAACTGGATGAAATGAAAAGCGTTTTGCAGAAAAACCTTTCTTGATAAAATTAATGAAGACACTTTTTATATTGGAATTTTTTCTCGTTTTTGGTTTAAATCAAATAAATTGGATATTATAAAAAAATGATTTCAATTATAATAAAATTGTTTTGAGTATTATTTTATAGGCCAACGTAAAATTGTTTTATTTCACTATAATTTTGTTTGTAATGTTATTATTAGTTGTTATGTTTCTGTTGTGCAAAATAAATAGAAAATATTTAATTATTTTGTAATACAAAAAATGACTGTAGTATCAGTTAAAATATTTCAATTTTAACATTATGAAATGTTTAAACTTTTAAAAGTTTATAATTCAGTAAAAATGTTTACGCCAGTCATTGTCATTACGTAATAATCTTTAAGATAATTGTAATGAAATAAAATCCAGCGGCATAGCGCGTACTCTTTATAATAGAGGTATCTGCCTGTTTTGGTAAACTGCCTTTTTTAACCTTATAATTGCGTTCTTCGGTTTTGTCCCATATTTTTCAGTTTCAATCTCTTCGAAAAAACAGCTTTTTAAACAATTTGAACTATAATAACTTATTAAGTTCATCAAAATAACGTAAAAATACATCGGAGCACAATGGATTATAATATTCTAAACACGGTAGATTGTGGTTTTGAAGCAAAAACTCAGAGTACAACCACAAAGAAAACAATAATCTAATGTCCTTCGACACAAATAAACTCTTTGCTCGCTGTTTATTTTGTTATTCTTAATGAATAACTATAAAAAAAGTATTTTGTTTTCCGTCAAGAAAACCAAAAATATATGATAATATAATATCGAAAAATGTCCAACTTCTATTAAAAAATTAAGTCAGAGTATGCCATTATTATAAGCCTCTCGATTTAAATGGCACCTTCCATATTTATGGCATGGTAGGCATTTTAGTTCGCGCTAATTAAAATAGATAGGAAGTCATTATAGCATTTTAATTTTATTTCATATACTCAATACTCGCAAGTGTAATACTGTACGGACTGCTGAGTTTTCTTGGCTTGAACAGTATTACACTTGTGGTGAGTATTATATAAAATTAAATTAAGTTATGCTATTAAAAGGGCTTCCTTTCCAATTTAATCCGCGCGAATTAAAATGGCTAATATGCCATTATTATGAAGGGTGCCATTCATAGGTGTTTTTGGTCAGGTCCGCTAGGGGTGGAGGTCCACCCCAGGGTGGAAGGTAAAAAATTTTTAGGGGGGTCCAGAAGGGTCCGGACCCCCCTGGCTTTTTAGAAGGGGGTCGACCCCGGGTGCGAGATTTCAAATTTGGCGGGGTCAGGGGGGTCCAATTTATCAGCAAAATTTTTTTAACTCAATAATTTAAGTGTTTTTAGGTCTAATATTGAATTTTATGTATTAAAACAGCCTATTTAGGCCTAAAAAGTGTATTTAAACACTGTTTTAAACTAAAAACCCGTGTTTTTGACAGTAAATAAAAAAATATACTTCCAAATTGGTCGAGAGGGGGGTCAGCCTCGCTAGGGGGGGGGGTCAGGCCGGACCGCTCTCGAGCTTTGGGGGAGAGGGGCCCCTGGATTTTTTCTAGGGGGGGGTCCAAAATTTTGGCTCTAGGGGGGGGGGGTGGACCCCTCTGTCCCCCCCCCCAAAAAAACACCTATGGTGCCATTCATACATGAGCATGGACCGCCAAGCTGGGGGGAGTGGCTACACCGGGTAAATGGCCCTTTGAAAGCTGGGAGGGTTTGGTCCAGGGGAGTTTCGTACCCCCCTCCCCCCTAGCTTTTTAGAGGGGGTAGAAATCCACAGTTTGAAATCCACAGGTGGGTCAAAGGGAGTCCGGTCACATCATTTATTTAAGTGTTAAAGCACTAATATAAAATTTTATATACTAAAATAGGCTATTTATGTATAAAAAGAGTACAAAAGTACTGTTTTTTATCACAAAACCGTGTTTATGACAGTAAGTTTTGACCTAATTTCATACTCAAAATTTGGCTGTCAAAATTTAAAAATTTTGGCGAGAGGGGGTGGTTCGAAATTTCGAGACTAGGAGAAGGTGGACCCCACCCTACCCCCCCCCCCTCCATGCTCATGTATGGTGCCATTTAAATGGAAAGGCTCATCGTAATGGCCTATTCTGACTTATTTTTTAATAGGAGTTTCCCATTTTTCAGTATATTATATATTTTTGGTAAAACTAGCAATTATACAACTACCAACTGAATGAATTGTATATCCTAACTTTTCTTGGTTTCAGTTCAGAAAGTGATATTTAGTGCTGAAATATGAATGCACCTCCAACGTTCGAATCGTTTCTATTGTTTGAAGGAGAGAAAAAGTAAGTCTTATAACATTTTAAATATACAGATTGTTGTTTGCAGCCAATCACATCTATTATCAGTTGTGGTCTAGACCGTCAAGTTCAAGCACACCCCTCATCTTGCTAATCGCCTCTTGTGGCCTCATTTTCAGTGGAGATTAGATTAGGATTTATTGCACAAGTATCAGTTATGACAATTACGTACAATATGAAATAAAAAAGAAAAAATGACTTATCAATAATTTAATGAGATCAGCCAGTGCTAGGGGCGTGGGCCGTGGGCCTAGCCAGGATTTCGGAAAAAAGAGGGGGTCCAACCCTGAACAAAATTTCCAAAAGGTAGGGGTCCAGGGGCGTCCAAATCCTAAACGTTATAAAAGGGCGAAAAAAATAATTGTGTGATTTAGTTTGTGACTGTATTTACGGTTGTGTAGTAAAAACCAGTATTTTTGTACTACACATAAATAACTTATTTTAGTATAGAAAATTCTATATTTAGTGCCAAAAAATTAAAGGAGGCTGGGGAAGGGGATTCAAAAAAAATTCAAACACAAATGCCGAAAAAAATTTTCAAAACTTTTTTTAAAACCAGCTTTTTAAAACTATTTTTTTAAATGACGTACTATATCACATATGAAAAAAATTTTAAAATATATAGTTTTTGTTAAAAAACCTAATATTAAGCTTATACAACTAGCTGTCAAAAATGACGAATTTAAAATTTGGAAGCATTCTCAGCCATACATGAGCACGGGGGGGGGGTTAACCTCCCAACTTTTGAGAAGGGGGGTTTTACCCCCCCCCCCCCCTTAGAAGTGGGGAAGAGAAAATGTTAACCCCCCAATTTTGGAAAAATGAAGAAAAAAAGTATTTAAAATGACTTTTAACTGCCTCCAAACTTAAGTTTTGAGGTCAAAATGAATGTTTTAAATAGTAAAAAGCTCAAAAATGCAATAAAAAAGGCTTTTTGACTTAAAATTAGCGTTTTTTTACCTATTTTTTCTTTGAAATCGAAAAACGATATGGGTAAAATGCACTCCAGAAAAAACAACACGATATGGGTATTTTGCGTTTCTCGGATTTTAATCCCCCCCCCCCCATTTTGGGGTTTAATCCCCCCACTTTAAACCAACTTGCCCATGTATGTTCCAAGCTCTATGCTCGCAGCAGCAAACCTTTAAATTCAAACCTTTTTTTCAAAAAATAAGCTAAAACCTCATTTTTTCGAATTTTCAGGTTATTTTGTTAGAAAAACATATTTTCAAAGTTAAAATCTTTATAAAAAAATTGCCCAATATCGTAGCTAAAAAATGCTCTTTTTTAAGTGTTTTCTTACTTGCAAACATGTTTCCCCGTTTGTTATATTTTTAAATACTATGTGTCTTAACTTTTGCCAATATCCAAAATGTAATTTTTTGAAAAATTGGTTTTTTTGTGTAAAAACGTTTTAATCCTCGATCTGGTCTGAATTGCGTCATTTTAATTTCCGAAGAGCCAATAAAATCATCAATTACGACGTATGACAAAAATTTTCATGGCGGAAATAAGTATTTTCGAATTTTAACGAAAATTTTTTTTGCGTTTTCATGGGGTTATTTGGACCACTTTTTAATATTTGAAATCAAAATAAATTTAAATAATTTGGAACTAATCTTCTAAAGTTTATTATTCTTGCAAAACTTTTAAATTTAGAGATTTCCAGCTGCCAGCATACAGGCTTGAAATGCTTCCAATTTTTAAATTCGTCATTTTTGACAGCTAATTGTAAGCTAATTAATATTAGGTTTTTTTAAACAAACGATATATCAAAATTCGTCACATGTGATAAATTTTACAGTTTTGATGGTTTAAAAAAATTTTAGAAAAAAATCTTGTGTATGCCTCCCCCCAGCCCCCGGAGGGTCAACCCAACCACCCAATAAAATTTTTATGTCAAAACTAAGGAATAAAAAACGCGGACATTTGATATATAACAATATGATCAAAATAGCACAGGAAGTAAAGCAAAAGCAAAGTCGAACAGGAAGCAAAGCAAAAGCTATCTTTTGCAGTGTATTAATTTGGCGAAAAAACGCGAAAACCACGCACAATCAACGCATCATAAAAAATTTGAGCAAGCCGGATTCGCTCAAATTTTCAAAAATTTGAAAAAATATGTTTTAACAGCATACCAAGCGGCGTTTCTTATCTTGCACTAATAAAAAACTTTTGTTTTTTTGCAACCTGATGTTTACCGCATCGGCCGTAGTAATGACGTGATAGAAAAACAATTTTTTCTAACCTTTTCAAAAAATAACCAGGAGTCTTTGTCTGAGCTATGCTCCGATATAATGTTCTTTACATATTCTACCTCGCGTTATGGAGATATGAGCTTTCAAAAGTTGGAATTTTGTCGCCAGTCCGCATCATTTTCGTATAGATTATAGTTTTAAACAACTAACGACAAATTTGGATTTTTGGTTTTAATTGCAGTCTCCACTGTAATTTTCGTGTAAGATCATTAATTAATAAAAATAATTGTGCATAACATTTGGTAATTTTTATAACCTAAAATGTAAAACCACAGGTAGGTAAATAATATTTTGTTTTCACATAATAATGATATAATATTGCACTTGTTTTTTTACAAATTTACTTATTTCTAGTGTTATTCAAGCGTAATAAACCAACTATATTTTTTTAGAATAACCATTGAAAAGGATACAAAAGTTCCTAATTGCGCAATGTTTACCGTTAATAAAGAAGATCACACCATGGGTAACCTTTTAAAATGGTAAGAAAGAAAATAATTTTTATTTAAAGAAATGGCATATAATATTTTTAAAGCTTATGACAGAATGACTGTTATTAAACTAAACAATAACTTTTAAAATCTAAGCAAAAAATTATTATAACACAATTTTATTCAATGTTTAGTCAATTGCTAAAGGATCCCCAGGTGCTATTTGCGGGTTATAAGTGTCCTCATCCTTTGGAGCATAAATTTGTGATAAGAGTTCAAACAACACCAGATTACAGCCCTGCAGAAGCTGTTAGTAACGCTATCACTGATCTCCTCGCGGAGTTTTCCTTAATGGAGGAAAGATTTAAAGTAAGATTTTTGTACTTTAGCAACACTATGTAATATTATTGTATTCTAGAAATATTTCATGAATTGGGTATTGTGTATTGGGCCATTCCCCTCAGTTTTGTTAAGTCTTTTTAACAAATCACTGAGGTGACAAACAACCATACATGGGTAATTTGGTCTGAAGTGGCGGGGGCTTAAACCCAGATGTAGGGAAGGGGTAAAATCTGAGAAACGCATTTTACTCATATCGTTTTAATTTTGAAGGGAAAATAGATAAAAACGCAAATTTTAGGTCAAAAAGCCCTTTTTATTGCATTTTAAAACTTTTTATTGCCTAAATCACTCATTTTGACTTTAAAACTTAAGTTTGAAGGCAGTTAAAAGAAGTCATTTTAAAGACTTTTTTTTTATTTTTACAAAATTGGGGAGGGGGTAGCGTTTTCTCCTCCCCCCCTATTCTGAGTGGGGTTGGGGGTTAAACCCCCTTCTCATCTCATGTTACGTTACCTACCATGTATGCATTATTTGTGGTTGCCAAATCTATGCTGGTAAATAATTATATTACCAGCATTTAATTATCTTTTACTATTTTCTTCTTTTTTTGTTGGTGTGCGGTTGCTTAATAAAAATAGAATGAAAACATCTGGAAATTGGAAAGATAGGAAGGAATGAAAAATCTTTGGATATTGGTTATGTTTGGACATTGATGGTTAAACCTGAATGTTTTAACGTTTTAAACTGATTTAGAAATTTTTAATATCCTATTTTCGAAAAAGTTTTTGAATATATGAAAGATGAAATTTGGGTAAATTTAATGTTCACAAGAACACAACTACTAGAAAATAAACTTTAAACTACTTGATTATACAATACTAACATGGTGCTTATGCTTACTTATTAAAAGTGCATTTCTTAATAATGCTTTAGTAGGTTCCGCCTTATTGCAAAACAAATATTATCTTCTAAAAGATGGACCATAATTTAGAATTTTATGACCATTATGCAACATTTTGCACAAAACTAATGTCACTACTTTCTTTTTTAGAAGAAAACAAATTCATCCTGATGATTCAGCGCACAATAGAAAAAAAATTTAAACTGTCATCACATCTTTATTGTTAAAATGAGATGCTTACAGTTTGCTCTGTTATGATCAAACTATAATTTTGATGATTTTTCTTAACGAACGCAAATGTTTTAAATTTTATATTTTTAAATGCTTAAAACGTTTGAAATTTTAAATTACCTACTATTTTAGTTTAATTTAGACTATAAACATTAACGCAATTAGTTGATAAAATTTTTTTTTAATGCCCAATAGTGTAACCACTCTATTCCCCATCGCCTTCCTCCTTTTCAAAAAACAAATTAATCTGATTTCTTTTAAAATTTTGATCATCTCCATTTCTGTATCAAATCACTGGCATAAATTTAAAAAGGTAATATTCTTTTTTTATGTTTTAGGAAGCTATTAAAGAAAGACAAGAAACCATTGATTGATGAGACAAAAACTTTGTTGTAATTGTTATCTTGTTATTGTTGTGTTTTTGTAAATGATTGTACATAGTACTTCATTTTTTATGTCATGGTTTCTAGTATACTTAAAGTTTAAACAAAACTCCTTAAGAACCATAGTCAGTTCTGCTTTCAATCACCTTAGAAATTTTATACTGATCACAAACATCTTGAACCTAATAGACTTTTTTGAGTATAAAAAAATCCTTTTAATTTGTTTGTTACGTTTGTTTTTGCGCTCGATATTTGATAATATTGAGTTGTAAGTAATTCAAGATTTTGTGTACGAAATTTTTGCAAAATCATTATTTTGTGAGCTTAAACATCCTAGTCTGCTTTTTTTAATTTCTCACTTCGAAGCATATGTCAAAGTCATTTCAAAGACATTTTTTTCTTCATTTTTCCAAAATTGGGGGGTTACAGTTAAACCACCTATTTCAGAATTTGAGAAGTTAACCTCCCCCAACCCCTCCCCGTACCCATGTATGGGTCCACCCCTCTAGCCTTGAAATTTTAAACCCCTAGACGAAAATATAGAGCCTCCCTCCCCCCCCCAAATTTTCTAATTTTTTACCCCTGAATTCCCTCTGGAATTTTATTTTTGACTCCGTACGCTCCCTCCTCAAGAAGGATTTAGGTACTTTTTTATACTAAATTTTCTTTCAAAAAGATGAATTTTTAACACAAATTCATGTTTTTATACCAGAATATTGTTTTTTATTTAATTATAAACTGTAGTTAATATTATTCTATAACAAGAACAATTATTAAAGTTATCATGATTTAAAACTGTTTTACTCCGGAGACCGGACACCACTGATACCCCTCTAGATATCAAAATTTTGCACCCCGAGTGGATACCCCTAAAAAGCTAGAAAGGCGGGGTCCGGACCCCCTGGGACTGGGACCCCCTCTTAGGGCTGGTTCATATTTATGACAAAACGTCCTTTGGACAAAGTCCAAAGGACAATTTTATAAAAGCCAAAACGTAATTTGGACAAGCCAAAACGTCCTTTGGACTTTTTGCTTTGGAAGAAGTATGAACGCTACTTAGAATTTGTCCTTTGGACAAAGTCCAAAGGACAAAATTCAATAGGAAAAGTCCAAAGGACAAAAGTATGAATACGTTGTCCTTTGGATTTTGTCCTTTGGACTTTTCCCTTTGGATTTTGTCCTTTGGACTTCGTCCAAAGGATGTTTTGTCATAAGTATGAACCAGCTCTTAGATTTCAAAATGCTATTTATCCCAAGTCCACCCCACCCCAAGCTTCAGGGGCCGTGCTCAACTATGATCTTTCCCACACTTTTAATATTCTGAAACTGAAACTCGATTTCTCTGGTTATTGTTTAAACAGTGCATTACTGTGAAATGTGTGCATAAAAAGCGGCAGTTAAATCAATAAAGTTTAAGAATTCTTTTGCTTTTATTTTTTTATATAGAAGATCTATTTTATACTTTTAATATAATATTAATAAATTAACAAATGTTGAGTATTTAAGTTAAAAATCTTGTCACACAAAATTAACTCTGACATTATAAATCAAAACAACAACAAGTCCACCATTGCAGCAGAATTTTCATCCATTCTGCGAAATATACTATCATGACGATAGCGCACACATGAATAATGCACCAGCAAAAAAACAAGTATTTCTTGTTTAAAAAAAGTTCTGTCGTTGAAGAATTCATACTCGCAAATTGCACAAAATACTTCAAATTTAAGTTTTAGTGACTTACACAAGCTTGCGTCGGTCAGGCAAAATTGTTAAAAACTAAACTATTTGAAAAGTTTATAAAAACCCTATATGCATAAAGTTACATTATGCTTTAATGTATGTAATTTTCGCAAAAGCTTAATTCATAAAATCATTGAAGGTCAGGCAAAAACTACAAACCTGGTTTTTTATATAAAAAACAGTATTCTCTATTTTGTATCTTTTGTGAAAACATTAGAACCTTATTTTTACTAGTACTTCGTTGCCGAATTGTTGTTTAAAATTTCAGAATTGTTTAAAGAAAACTAAATATTTACAATTTTAATAAAAAACTGCACATGTTGGCAAAAGAATAAAAAAAACTTTAAAAAAAGTTTGTACCATTATTATCAAAAAATAAATAAAACAAGTATTTCAATTCTGATGTGTACACAAAGCTAGTGATAAAATCGTTTAGCATTTGTGTGTGTACTTATAAACCTTTAATAATAAAAAAAACTGCAATCCTAAAAACGAAATAGATGGCAACAAACATGAAAAATGCCTGCAGTACATTAAACATAAAATGTGTGCTCTTTTAAAATTAAATGTACTGTTTGTCTTTGAGTTATTTTTTACAAATTTTTAATAAAGTTTAAATTCAAATAGAGTATCGAAAATTACAAACATTCCAGCTGAATGTAAATATAACTTCGCGAGCCAGGGACGTAGCCAGAGTTTCATTGGGGGGGGGGGGCGGATTGTAGTACAAAAAAAAAAATTTCGGGGGGGGGGGGGGGGGCCTCCGCCCCCCCCCCCGAAATTTTGGGGGGGGGGGGGCGGAGAACCCCCTTAATTTTTAAAAACGTTAAAAAAGCATGGATAAACGTAGATGAAGCTGTATAATACACTGTTTTTGGCCTAATAACGTATTATCTAATGTTTTTAGCGGTAAAAACATGTTTTCTTAGTTAAAAATTACATAAGCACACATTGGCAGAGCCTGGATTTTACAAAAAAAGAAATTTAGAGACGTTAGTTTCAGACCCCTTGGCTAAACCCACATTGTAAACCAAAGCACATAGCAGCATCTCGGCTCCATGTTTTCTAGGGTACCTACCTATATGAAAAAAATCCGAGCCAATGCTATAAGCGGCAGGAAAATTTAGGAGGGGAGAGGTACATAAATCAACCAATATGATTGTTTGTTTTGCTTTTTTGTAGTACTTATTACTTATAAAAATTATTGTACTAACTTTGAAATAACATTAGCATCAGGCAACATAAATAACGAGATATATATATGTATGTATACTATAGAAAGTGACCGCTGAGAGAAGCGAAGCGGAACAAATTTTTGGTTTTTGGGGGTCCATTGGGGTACTAAAATTATTTTAAAGTTTGGCGCCGAGCGATTAGCGAGGCGCTAGAAAATTTTGAATTTTTAGCTTTAAAAACTTACTGAAAAACCAAATTTTACAATCTGGCGACCGTTTCGGGGGGGGGGCGCCCCCCCCCCCCAAAATGCAACCACAATCTTTAATTTTCCTCCTGTCCCACCGTTTCGGGGGGGGGGGGGGGCGGCCGCCCCCCCCCCCCGCCCCCCCCCCCCTGGCTACGTCCCTGTCGCGAGCCGATTTAGGTGTTCACTTAATATTTTTTGTGGTGTTCGCATTACAAGTAATTGAGAGAACTCTTTTTTTTTGTGTTTTGAAAATCTAAAATTTCATTGTTAAATTAAAGATAAATTTCCCATTTTAATTAAATTATTTCAGACCTGTGCACTGCCCCCCGGGGGTTTTATTGGGTGGGGGGGGGGAAATTCCAAAACGGGAAGGGGCAACTTTTTTAAAACGGGGGAGGCAATAAAACGGGGGGCAAGCAGGGGGGAAAGAAAAAAAAAGGGAAAAAAGAGACAAAAAAAGGGAAAATAATGTAAAAATAGGTCTAAAATGGCCTAAAATACATTGAAATAGACTAAAAATCGCAAAAAAATTGCGACGATGGCGTCATCATAGGTCAAAAATGGCGTCATAATTTTAGGGTACTTTTTCATTTTTGGCGGGGAGGGCAATAAAACGGGGGGCAAACCATCCAATAAAACGGAGGGGGGCATTTCCAGACCGTGCACAGTTCTGTTATTTAATCAAAGATTTTTTGTGAAAATCATTCCGAGGGCTAAAAAATGAATAACTAGAAATTCGTAATTGCATGCATACTTTGTTCAGTTAATAATTATAACAAAAGTGTTGATTACAATAATTTTATTAGATGCCCAAACAAAAACTAAATAATTTTGAGAAAAAAAGTTAAAAGATTGTTTTAAGATTAATTTATATTAGATACTGTTCATTTCGCCGGATGAAAAGATGTAATTGTTCAACTAAGAACAATATTTTTGTCGCGAACAGTAATCACTATCCTTCTAGGTTTATTATTAAGCATTTCAAATTTATTAATTTAAAAGTTTTAGGTATTTCCACCAGTTGAAACTAGACTGCAGGTGTGAATATGTTCCATTAAATTACCGAAAAAATTTCCAGCAAATTAAGGATGTCTATTGTTATTCGAATTAAACGGAAATTTACAGATAACCCGTCAGAACAGTTGTCAGTAGCTTTAAAAAAGCTAAAAACTGATCTTACAACTTCGCAAAATCTTGCTTCTGCCAATTTAGATGAAAGGTACCCAAAATCTTTTTTTTTATTAATTCTATTTTTTAATCATATTACCAAAAATATAACGAAAAATGTGCAACTCTTGTATAAATTTAAGGTCGCGTATTCGTATGCTATTATAATGGCATACTTTCAGACCGCGCGGGGGGGGGGGGGGGGGGAAGGGGGGGGGGGGGGGCGGGGGGGGGATTTTGGGGGGGGGGCAAAAAGGGGGGGGGGGGGGGGGGGGGGAAGAAAGAGAAAAAAAGGAGAAAAAAAGAGAAAAAAGGAAGGGAAAGGGAAAAAAGGGAAAAATAAGCCTATATAAGGTAAGCATGAGGTTAAATACATTGAAGGCTAACTGAAAAATTGGAGAGGCGTCATATATCTAAAATGGTTTTTTTAGGGTATTTTTATTTTTTGGAGGGGGGGCGGGGGGGGGGGCGGGGGGGGGGGGGGGGGGGGGGGGGGCGCGCTGAATAAAACGGGGGGGGGTATATTATTATTGACAGCTTCGTAAAATTTTATAAGGACATAAAACTATATTATTATTGACAGCTTCGTAAAACAAACCTTTCCAAAACTCAAAATTATAAACACAATTTGCCTAACGAAGACAAAAAAAAATAAGAAACCTAAAATATTTTATAAAAACTGTTTTATATAGGTTTTTTATAGTCCTAAACCTTAAATTTGAAATTTAAATTGAGTACATTATTTTAAGTTTTATATTATTTAGTTCGTCAACAGCAAAGGATCATTCTGTGTTTCAATATGCTGGAACATTAAAAGAAAACGCTTCAGTCGGCGCCTTATGTGCAATTTTGCCAGAAAAAGCTAAGAAAAACATTGACAAGACCCGTGTACTTCGAGTGGCAGAATTGAAAGACCAAGAAATCCCTTCAAAGATTAGAAAAATCGATGCAAATACATCTCTAGAAAATAATATTAAGCAAGAGTTAAATAATAGTTTAGAAAACGTTACTGGTTGGTCCCACATCAATGAAACAGAAGGTGAAGAATCAGGAGATTTGTTTGCTGCAGTGGCTCATCCCGAAATACGCTCATTAAATACTCATCCCTCAGAAATACCGGTAAGTAGATGATATTTTAGCGGCGATATAAATGTATAAAACTCCAGACTGAAAATAGCTCTAAAATGGCTTAAAATACATTGAAATATGCTAAAAACTGCAAAAAATTCGCGATGATGGCGTCATCATAGGTCAAAAATGGCGTCATAATTTTAGGGTACTTTTTTATTTTTTGCTGGGGAGGGGTCAAATCCCCAATAAAACGGGGGGGGGCATTTCCAGACCGTCCACAGGTCTGAAACTCATTTGAAACATTCAATTCAATATTTTTTTATTGACGAAAATAAAAGCTTCAAACTGTGTCTAAAATCCAAAATCTAAATTTGTAAAATAGAAGCGAGAAGGGTAAAGAGAGGGATTGGGTTTTGCTCATCTTGGTGGGCATTTTTTGGCGGTAAACAAGACCATAAAGTGAGTAAACGGGCAGAATAGGTCTAGAGGGTCTAGCGCTAGACCTAGCGGGTTTAATTATTCTGACAGCGCATATGGAATAAAATCAGAGAGACGAGGTTTTATTATAAGATAATCTTGAATTTTAATAAGTAATAGCAAGAATGCATAAGAGTAGAGAATGTCCAACTGTGTGTTAAACAGTTGTTCTAATTATACGTTGTAGATTTTTTTTATTATGTAAAAAACTAACGAAGAGTTGTGGAATAACCTACATGATAATTTTTCTACGTTACACTATAACCGCTAATTTGCAAACAAAAAATTGCAAACTTTTTTTCAAACCTCTCATGAGGTTTTTTACGTATTATTGTCAAATATTCAACGTTTTTTGTTGAATCTGACGTATAAATTATTTTACTTGTTAAAACATAAAAATATTTCTAATAATTTAATTTATTCGACAGTATTATGTAAAATTTTATCTATGAATCCTAAACATTCTTGGTAATACTTTTTGGAAACATTTCATTGTTTCACTTTAGTCTGTTGCATAATAATCTTTTGTTCATTTCGATATTTTAGGCAACAAGTTTTAAAAAATCGGGTATCACTTGCAACGGTGAAGAAATGATCCGAATTGACCGAACGGATAATCCTAGTTACGTGTTCGACTACTATTTTTCCAATCGAACGGATCTCAATTGGGAGGATATTGACAGTGAAGCAATACGTAACTGAACGAAGTAAATATTAACATATA
>JASAMX010021037.1:0-17996 GCA_030248175.1 Microlaimidae sp. YZB2_3 | reverse complement strand
ACATTTTATAGTCGCTTATCGAATGGAGAATATTTGTGTTTTTTTTTCTTCAAAACAGTTTGTAAATTTTGTATAGGATTAATCCTATAGGATTTGAGTTTTTTGTATGATTTTAAAAAGATTTATACCACGATTTTTTGAATTGGTAATATTTCTTGGGTTTGGGGTGACTGAATTAGATTCGGCTAGTCTGAATTTTAGCAACCGGTTGTTTTATTTTTGCCGTGCGCAAAATTATGAAATGAACTGCGTATGGCTATGTAGAGAAATCACATGCGGATTTATCTAACTGCATACGCAATTCATTTCATAACTTTTATTTCCAACCTGCGCATGGCAAAAATAACATCCCATGGCCGAAATTAAGGCTGGCCGGATTGAAATCAGATACACTAATTAAAATATTTTTCGAATACCAAACAATAGGGTATGTTTTGAAAAAAATTATTGTAAGACAACAAATTTTTTATAAATAATTATTTTTTCAAAGTTTGATATTAAATTTTTTTTTAAAATTAAATGCAAAAAATATCTCAAATTTAAACGAATTTGGTTTGCAAATGTTTTTAAAATCATAAAAATATATTAAGCCCTAGTTACGAATTAAAGAACCCTAGGTTGATGCCTTAGGTTGACTAGCCCAGATTACCGAAAATTGAGGGTTTGTATCTTTGTATCTGCATTTTAAACAACTATATTTTGCTTGGAAGAGATGTCTAATATTATATAATAATATGTAATGTTAATGGTATATTGAATAGTTTTTAAATTTCATACTTTTGTATAATGGTAAAATTTCAGGGCTAAATCTTTCTTACAGAATTATCTGTTTAAAATTTTTAAACGCAAGACTCACTTCTTTTATAATACGATTAAACTATAATTATTCAATTCGCTGTATGAAAATTGACCATTCTCGCAGAAAGCGCCATTTAAAATACCTTTTATATACAAATTCAAAATATTTATGTCTATAAAGTATATTCCAGCTGATAAAATTTAAAAAAAGGAATAATTAATTTTACTAAAAACTTTCAAAAACCAAATTTAAACTAAACAACAAACTAGAATTTTATTACTTTTATTATAAGTTGTTTTACATGTTTTTTAATAAAATCATAAGTTATCAGTTTTAAAAAATGGCTAAAAATCTTTTATTAGATTTATTTCAAACAAATTATCATTAAAACGATGCATGAAAGTGGTCTGTTTCCTGCTCGCAAAATGTTTTTTTTCTAAAGCTCGAGGACAAAGCCAAACTGTTTTTAGCGTCATATTTTATACTTCTATACTAAAATTTTCCCAAATAATTTTATCATTACGGGATTTTCGGAGCCTTAAGTAAAAAACTTCGAACTATGACGTAAAATTTGAAAAATTAAGTATAAGATGATTGACTTAAATTCGGCCAGCCGAATTTAAGTTAGTCAAAACAAAGACAATTTCATTGCAAAAATTCCGGTGATATTGATATTATGATTTTTTTGCTAAAAAATAAGTTAGCTGATTAAAATGACTGAAACTAACAACTTAAAACAAGCTAGAAAGCGAAATATAGGCAAATAAAATCTAGCTGACGCCGAAAATTGCAGTATTGAATCGACTATTTAACAACAAAACCATTCAAAATTTTTAACAAAATTGGCTTAATAACAAAGATCAAAACCCGTATTTTAATAATTATTTATCAATTTACTTAATTTAAAACTCAAATGCAAATTTTTAAAGGGCTAAAGATGGTTAATTCTTGCATGTTTTGTAAAAAGGTGGAATTAAAAAAAATTCTGGGTTCTTATTTGTTTTTAAAAAAAACGTGATTACCGCACAATTTTAATTGGTCCCCTCATGTCTGCATTCTAATTTTCAGCGTCAGCCAGATATAATTCAACCATAGTCGCTTGTATTCGCAATAATTTAATTATTTTACCTTTTACAATTTAAGACGTATTTTTTAATTTAAAAAAAAAGTGGGGGTTACCTCCTGTTTTTTTAGACCAAAAAATGTTGAATAGAGGCATGTAAGTGTAAGTGCTTAATTTCTAAAATGTGACTATTAATTACCTAAAACAATAAATTTACAATAAAAAATTAGAATTTTTTAAAAAACGACCAAAATTACAAATTCAGCTAAATTTTTAGCCTGCCCCGAGCACGGCCCCGAAAAATCAAAATTTCCCTACCCCGAACCCGGCTCCCGGCCCCGGCATCAGCAATAATTTTGCCCCGGTCGATCCCTAGTTTTGGTCATGGCAAATAAAACAGCCGGTGGCGGAAATTAAAGCTGGCCGAATTTAAGTCAGTTACCATAAACATTGGCGATTTTAAACTTTGTAAAAAATCCACATTTTCGGCTCCGAATTTTCTCAACTCTTACGCCGATAGTGCACAACGTATAGTGACAACTGAAAAATGACAACACGTGCGCACCACAGCGACATATGACGAATATAACGCGCTGTCACTTGTCACTTGTCACTCCGATTTGAACCACCCCTTAGGTACACCCCGAATCATTTTATAGGCACCTTGCACTAGAACTCGGTTTATACATGGAGTATGCAATAAACATAGTGAGTCACCATAATGGATAATTACCGTATCTCCTACTTATCTTTCGTAGTATGCAGAGCAACCGATCGAAATTTCGCGCGCTTTTGAGGGTTGATCTGCATACTGCGAAAGATAAGTAGGAGATACGGTAATTATCCATTATGATGATCATGTATAAACCGAGTTCCAGTGCAAGGTGCCTATATACAGGAAAAACCGTACCGTCTTCGCATTCCCAGACGTGATAAATCTCATCGCCGACTTTGGCGTAATTGATAAGCTCCCCGGTCGGCGATCCGCTTCTCAACTGATAAGAGCACTGCGGAGCGGCTTGGGAATCGTAAAGACTCTCCGGAACTAATGTGCTAAAAACCAAATAAGGAAGAAATTAACTAATAGGCTAAAAAAAATAGAGAAACTTTCTTGTTATCCAATTAAACACGGTAAAATAAGTGTTAACATTATATATTTATTTCGGCCTTATTTTGTAAGACAACTGTAACCCGTTCCCGTGATTGTTTTTCCCTCGGCTACAACCGTGAAACCTTCGTAAGACCTACGCCGTACCTCCGTAGCTGTACGGTAGTAATATGGAGATTTTTCTGACGGATACAGTGTATTACGTAGGATATTTCATGTTAGCTAAAATTTGCATATTGCTATTGCTACCGTACACTTTAACCATTTCAATTTTCTTGCTCACTGGGAACCATTCGCGCACAAAAAAATATGTATGACGGAAGTACCACTTAGGTCATGCGTAGAGTTTACCACAGTAAGGTTTACGTACGACATTTGTCTTACGAAAATACCACCCCCGTCAGACGAAGGTTTCACCTTTGTCGTTCGAAGGTTTCACGGTTGTAACGGGGAAAAGGCCATTACAGGAACGGGTTAAAATTGATTCTCACGTACCTAAGTTAAAATTTTGTTGTCTACCAATCCCAACCGCTTCTGAGACAGTTTTGGCCGCCTTTTACCCCATACGTAACAATTTTATATCAACAATTTAGTGATGTTTCTAACAAACAATATCATAGCTCCGGAGCACTTTCCACTTTAAATGGAGGAAGCCAAGAACTCCGCAGCTTCGCCCCTGAAAAATTGAAGCTTATTTAAACTTGAAATATGTTTTAAGTCATTTTTTTAGGATTTTTAGAACTATTGAAAAAATTGAGGAAATACCTTATGGCATTAATTTTTATTAGTTATTCATATATTAGTAATAAAATAAAGCTGAGCAACCGGAGCTTCAAAATTTCAAGGTATCTCCAAATCTCCAAGGGTTGTTCAAGAGCTGCTACTACAAAGTGTTACTACAAAGCTCCTTAAAGTGACTTCTTACAACTCTGTCTTAATAAGCACGCGTACTTATATCAATAGTCTTTACAAAAAAATATGGCTAGTAATAAAAAACCTGAGTATCTTTTGTCTCATAAAAAGAAAATGTGCATTTCTAATAAATATATAAGTGTGTACCGAGCATATCCAACTAACGAGCTAGCTATTGGTCTATGTAGCTTAGCTATAGTTTTTTCGGTAATCTAATCCACCCTTTAAAGTAAAATTTTCATTAAAAAATTTTTGCCAGTGCCCAATTTTTTCAAAGATTTTAAGACGCATGGATTGTGAAATTTTTTTCCATAAAAGTTTTCCGGCTCTGCCTACATTTTCTGTTTAACTATTTCGTATTGCACCAAGTGTTTACAGCAATTGTTTTTAAAAATCCTGATGATAACTTATTCTTCAATTTTTTTGCCCGTAAAAATCGTACGAGTAATTCATATTATACATAATTCCATAAGCATTTCCCCATTTTCTAAGCTAGGTTTCTAAAAACAAGAAGGACAGATAAGGTTATATAACCCCTTAATAAAAAACATTTCTACTGATGAGCACCGTGAGTTTGAAAAAAACTGAAGAAAATTCATCTAAGATGGCCTAAATTTTTTTGTACCTGCTCCAATAAACGCAAACGGTGAAAGCCACGTCTCAACTATTTTCGTTGAGTAAAAACGTGTAAATGATTTATATTTATAGAAAACAGGATAAAAAATCTCGTAAATCATGCAAAAAAACTATCGCGAAGTAAATATGCGCAAACTTTAAATTCTCACTCAGGGTTTTGTAAACAAAAAAAAAACAAATCATCAAACAGTCTGCGTATCTATCTAATGATGTCATTTATAAAATATTAAATGCGTAATGTCATTCAAATGAAAATTATTTAAAATAACAGTAAATATTCCTCTATTGTTTTGGGGTAAAACAGAATAGAGAATTCATTAAGTTCACTTTCAAATTTGTATCTTTCAAAAATATTAATTATCCTTAGAAAATTTTCTAATGCCTACTTTTGGTTTTTTGTGTAAATAAAATAATATCCTGTTATTGGCAAATTGAATTTAGCTGACCTCGATGAATTGTAGTACTAAAACTACTGTTTAACAACAAAACTAATCAACATATTTGGGCATAAACAGTTTAATCATAAAAATTAAATGCCTTATATTAGCAATTATTTATCAAATTACTTAATTTGGACATGAAAAGCCATTTTTTAACAGAAAAAGTTGACCAATTATTAAATATTTTGTGATTTTTATGTCGGTACTCTCATGTCCCTGTACAATTTTGCTAGTTAGCTATAAATAATTCAACACACAATCAAAGCAATAACAAAATAAACAAGCAGCAACTTCAAAATATAAAAAAAAAATTTTAATCTCGCGTAACTGAGATTGAGGTCTGAAAATGCGTTCGCAACTGTTAAATCACCTTAATTTTTTCTTTGGTAAACCGCGAAAAAAATTATAATATTGCAAACTCAACATTATGCTGATTACCATATCAGGTGCGCGCAAACCAAATTAAACTAGTTAAATTAATTTCGTGCAAAATAAACGACACCGTATATTAATAATTTATTACATGACATTCGTGAATTAAAACTAATAAAACGAAAAAAAATTTCCATAATTTTAATAAAACAAGTTTTTGAAGCGCCAATTTCGTTCGCAAAACGATAAGCACGCAGTTTTAAACTGTGTTTTGGGATTTCAAAAATAAAAAAATAAATGAAAAAGATTTGTTGTTACCGTTTGGGTTTTTTGATCAGAAGATTTTGGTGTTTTTTTAAATCATTATTTTTATGAAAAAATTAATATTAAACACCTAAGTTAATAAAAGTTACCCATTAAAATTTTTTTGTGGTTGTCTTTTATTATAATATAACCCAGAGTTTAAACCTCATAGACAAGTAATAATGCCCATGGAATAAACTTTGAACGTGTGATTGTTTAAAGAATTATAAGAAAAAACGAAGAATATGGTGATTATAATGATGGTAATAATAACCAAATTTACCATCGTTCTTTAATTATGGTTGGCTTGGCGCCACAGGGCGTTCCCGCAATCTCAAAAATCATTCGAACTGCTATGCTAACTCACCTCATGTCCACAGAACTGGTGACCATGGTTTGTCGACCGTAAAAACAAACCAGTCGATATGTTTTGTCCACTTTGGTTATAAAAACTCCGTGAAACATCACCACGACGGAAATCATATTCGCCAACCCGCCTTCGTCTCCTGGCTAAAATAAAAAAAATAAAAAAACATAATAAAAAACATAATATGGAAACATAATATAAAATTTTTTATCCAACTGGGATAATGACGTTATTGATTCAAAGCCTATTGGGTTAGGATAGACTCTCAACGCTCCGCCTTAAGGCACTTCAAAAAAATGTAACTGGTCAAAAAAAATTTTAAATAGCCAATAAGCAGGCGGTATTAATTTTCTCCACATGATCTGAAGATCATTTTGACCACTAGACCTTCTTGAATACGCTAAAAGTTGTAAATGAACCGAGATTATACGGCTCGACTCGAAAAAACTTTCGACCTAGGCTTAAGTTTTGCTTTTGCTTAAACTTGGATTTTGCTTAAACTTAGCTTTTGCTTAGGCTTAGGATCAAACTTAGGCTAAGGGCTTTAAATTAAACGATCAGTAAAAATCCCTGTTTGCTATGATTTCCTGGTTTTTTTTCACCGTTTTTGCGGTAGGTTTTGGCCCTTTTCGACCCGGTCAGACCCAGCTCATTTTTTTGTATTTTTGATATTCTAAACTAAGCTATGCCCGCCGACCCCCGAGTATTAAAAATCTCAACCCGGTCGGAACTCGCCTGGTCGGTATCGTAAATAAAACTGAAAATTACGACAAACCCCGGCCCACGCGTCGAAACGGACCGTCTATAGTTCTGCTTACTGTGTTCAGCTGCTAATCTTTTCACAAACACGAACGAGTATAGTAGTAAATTTTTAGTGTATGTTCTCGATGGGAATAAAAAATACGTATACAACACTTGTACAAAAAAATGTAATATTCAAATTGGAAATTAAAATTATAAAAAATAAAATCGCGACTTATATACAATTGCTTCCCGAATTTAGTTGACAAGCGGGGGATTAAAAAAAGACTTACATCTCCGTGTTTCACCCTCAGTGTGATAATTTGCATATTACCTGTGGAATTGTTCACGCGTAATATGCTTATTCGAAATTAAAATTACAAAAAATAAAATAAATTGCGACTGAGTTACAACTTTATCCCGGTTCATTCAACAAAATGAGGACTAAGAAATCACTTTCGTGTTCTTTCCTCCGCCAGGGAATATGCAAATTGGAATTGCGCAAGCAAGTTCCACACGTAATATGCAAATTCAAAATTAAAATCATAAAAAAAATAAAAAAAACCGGCTGCCTTACTATTCTTTCGCTGTCCATATGACAAGCTGAAGACTGAAAAAAGATTTCTATCTCCGTGTTTTTCTCCTCCGCCAGGGAATGGTCCACCAAGCAGAAGGGCAAGAAAAAACGTAATACGCAAACTCGAAATTAAAAATAAAAAAAAACAAAAAAAACGGAGCTAACTTACAATTCTTTCCCTGTCCATTTTTGACCAGCTGAAGACTGGAAAAGACTTCCACTTGGGTGTTCTCCCCCTCCGCCAGGGAATGGTTTACCACGCACAATGAGAAGAAAAAAACGTAATATGCCAATTCGAAATTAAAATTAGAAAAAAATAAAATAAAACCGCGACCGACTTACCATTGTTTCCCTGTCCATTTGACAAGCTGAAGACTGGAAAAAGACTTCCACCTGGGTGTTTTCTAGTGTTGTAAAAAGTTATTTTACTTTTACTTAAAGTAATAAAAGTATTGGATTTTGGATTACTTTTACTTTTACTCGACTTTTGAAATTTCAATTACTTTTACTTTTACTCTTACTCGACTTTTGAAATTTCAAATAATTTTACTTTTACTCTTAGCGACGGATTTTCCACTGCAAATACTTAAATTAATTTAAGTAAAATTTAAGTATTTTCAATGGGTAGATTTCCTATGGGCTTGTTGTAAAGTAAATGGCAGAAGATAATTTTTTAACCCGCTAACACGCTAAAACCATTTATTTTGAGTAAAAAGTTATTAAAATGACAATTTATACATAAAATAAGCAAAAAACTTAAGACCGGAGCTATGGAGCTCCAAAAACCGGTGTTTTGCTCCGTTTCAAAATTACTTTTATTATACTTTTACACTTACTTTTACTTTAAAAAATTGGTCTTACTTTCACTTTTACTTCACTTAAGTAAAATTTTGACCGTTACTTTTACTTTTACTTTACTTAAATTAAAAAATCACAAATTACTTTTACTTCTACTTTAGTTAAATTAAAATTTTTCAAATTACTTTTACTTTTACTTAAAATAATCCAAAATCAATACTTTTTACAACACTAGTGTGCTACCCCTCCGCCAGGGAACGGTCCACCACGCAGAATGAGAAGAAAAAAAACGTAATATGCCAATTTACAATTAAAATTATAAAAAAACAAAATAAAAACGCGACCGACTTACAATTCTTTCCCTGTCCATTTGACAAGCTGAAGACTCGAAAAAAACTTCCACCTGGGTGTTCTCCCCCTCCGCCAGGGAATGGTCCACCACGCAGGAGGGGTTGCTCTGCTGGCCGCGGACGAAAATTTTACCCGTAAAATGTTTTTCCGTTTGCAACTTCAGCAGCACCCCGTCGTCCAAACAGGTTAGCGACGGAGATCCCACCACACCGTTGTCGATTTCCCGACACCACGACGACGCAATCTGAAACGGTATAGAGAGTTTTTTTATCAAAATTATAAAAATAAAGAAAAATATTTGATTTTATGTATTGTTTTTACAGACTTACTGCTCTAATTAGGGCACGCCCTAAATAAGGCACTCGAATGTGCTAATTAGGGTCTTGTTTCTAAAAAACTAATCCGACTTAGGGCTTGAAATTGTCCCAATTAGGGCATGCCCTAATTAGAGCCCTTAGAAAAAAGGTCACTTCATAAATAATTATACTTAAAATTACTTTATAAATTATCAGTTTTTTTAAGAAGGAATAATTAAACGCATCTTATTACCTTCGTAAAATTCCCAATTTCTGATTTTTTAAGAGCCCTAACTAGGGCGTATTCCATCTGGGGCTACATCCCTCTAATTAAGCCATGCCTCCGTTAGGGCAGTAAAACTGTTTTAAAAATATAAAAATTCCTTTATTTTTTTAGTATTATTTTCATTTTTGTTTTTACCGGTAATCACCGTGACTTGGGGCCAAAAAACTGGACCCTTTTGAGCCCTATTGAAAAAACTTGGTTTATAAATTTGAAATTCCAAGCCCACAGGACCAAGTCCTCTATTCACGACTCCAAATTCAGCTAGGATCACCTGGATTTGAGGCCGAAAAACGGGAACTTAGAGCCCTATTGAAAAAAAACCGCTTATAAGTTTACGTTTCCACGCCCACGGGACCAAGTTTTCTATTCACGGCTCTAAATTCCAGCTGCAGGCTCCCTCCACCTACAAAAGTGTTCATCAAATCATCAGAGTATCAAATACTTACCAAGAAGGCTATAACGTAAAAAACAAAGAAGAACATGTCACTATTTAGCGGGTAAAAAAAAGAGTTTGTTTGAATTGTAAATGGGTAAATGTGTGCAGATAAGTATCAGGTATTGTGACACGGTTATCAAAGAGCCCGGTCGGAAAATCCTCCCTGCCGATTTCAACTTTCGTCCTTCATTCCAATTTGCCATCGACAGGGGTGTTAGATTAGTGATTGATGAGGTCCTTAATTCCCCCGTTATAAACTCCGCGCGATTTAAAATAAACTTTTCAAATCCGATCCGCTTTGTTTTGTATATTCGGAACGATTTATTAAACGTACTATATTTCACGTCTGCGGGTATCGCGGCAGCGCGAAATGCGAAAACGATAAATCTTTCAATTAATTTAAAAATTAACTTTCAACAATACTCGAAAATTTAAAAAAAAAATATTCGGTGGATAATACATTGGTCGGCAACGATGACGTACAAAATGTCTACATGATTTGTTAAAATTTAAAATAAGCAACAGATAAATTTTTAAAATAGTTTAAAATTTAGGATTCATTAATTCAAAATTTTTCCAACCAAAATTTTGCATTTTTGTACAAAATTGAATAATTTTTGGTAAATAATTGTTAAAATATGATATTTAATTATGAAGAATTACGACGGAAATCTAAATGTACAGAAAGGTCTCGAAGAGGATTTTGTAAAATGGTAATGATAAACAAAGGCGAATAAAACCGGACATTAAAAAATACCCAAAAATTTTACGAAAAACCATTTTTGAACAAAAAATATGAAAAGGCAACATAGAGTAAATTGACTAATAATTCGTGAATCCATTAATAAAACGTACACGTCTCCTCTCAATTTAAGTCCTACATTTTACCGTTAAAAATTAAAAAAGGTTTAATTTTAAATTAAAAAAATATTTTGGAGCGATGCAATGAGGGAGTAAATTTCGATGGAGATGTACATTTTATTACTAAATTCTTTAATTATTATTAAGTTTATTCTATGGGGCATTACTCTATGGCGTATTATAATTACCATTAGATACTTTGTGTTTAAAAATTGTATCTCATAAGAAATATTTTTGGTGTTATTTTTTATCTCGCCTCCTTTTACATTCAAAATTCTATTTTAGACCTTTGTGTACATTTGAATTTCCGTCATTATTCTTCATTAATATTAAACCGTTTTTGCAGAAAAAATTTAATGATTTTATTGTCAAATAGTAGATTCAATACTGCAAATCATCAAGGTCAGCTATAAGTTTGATTTGCCTTATAAGTTTTAAAGAAGTGCTGTCACAAATCAAATTCATATGTTTTTGAGTTCGCCGGCCCGACTTCTAGTATATTTAAGCGGCCTTTTTATATACTTGCTCTGTCTTTTTATATCCCTCGACGTTTTAGATCCCCGCGAATATCCCAGACTGTCCATAGTTTTTAGGCGCTTTGACGCGCTTCGCTTATATGAGCGCCTGTGATTTTGCTGTAGTTGAGCTAAGCTTGCTAAATAAATATATTTTATATCGATGTCCACAGTACATGTGAATCTCGCTTGCCGTGATCTCAAACATTAGCACAAGTCCCCTCTGCATTGGATCCTGAAGTGGATGCTTGGATTAAATGATCGTGAGCTCCTTGTCCCCAGCAGGTTCCAGTTGGCGTTTCGTGCATTAGTCTTAAACGCCCTTGGTGTTGCATGATGATATGTCGCCCGAGACCGACTACTAGTGATGGGCGGAACTGCGGAACCCCCGGAACCGAAATTGAGATTTTCCAAAATCCGGAACCGGAACTGGAATTCCGAATTTTGCCCGGAACATCCGGAATCAGAGCTTCCCATCACTACTGACTACTTGTTAATACCAAAGCGCCGACTGCTTGAAATTTTGTACCTAAGTTTCTCGACGATAAGCTTACAACATTTCTAAATTTTCACACAATTTGTCCAGAATTAAAGGGGTAATTCAGTCCGGGCTACATATAGGCATATAATTTGTGACAGTGCTCCTTTTTTCATATAAAAATCATAAGACTTTCTATGCACGATTGGACAATGTTCACCTGAAATTGGAAAAATTTTTATATCCACAACAAACTAAGTCACATTGATTTTTAAAATTTACAGTTTTAGTTATAAAAATTCAGCTTTTGGCTGGGGATTTTCACCTCGCACCCACGAAAGGTGGTACCTGGCAGATCCTTGAGCGAGTAATCGCTCATAAAAATTATAATAAAAAAATACGAATAAAGCAAAAACCACCGACCACAAACCTTCAACTATTTGTAAGCTACGTTCATGTATAGGCATGACTTTCTTCTGAATCTTAATAACTAACGCTTAATGTTTACCAGATTTTATTTTTTTAGAGTTTTTAAAAAATAAGTCCTGACTTAAGTCCAAATAATTTGAAATTGAAATTTTTTTGTGCTTTTAAAACTTTTCTTTCAAAACTCGGGACTAAAATTAAGACTGTAATGTACTAATTTAGCAATGAGTTTGCTGAAAGGGGCCCGTTGGTTTTGTGCAAAAATAAGTTATTTACAGTTTTTGACTTTTAGATATTGTGTAAATTTCAAAAAAGAAAAGTAAGCATTGTTGAAATAGAAATTATAGACTGTAAATGTAGTAGCTGAAAGTTTTGCTGGAGATGTTTTCTAAATCACTAAAATAATAATCATAATATAAAAATTATCATCACTTTTATTGGGAACGGGACACGAGGGTACTGTACACGAGGGTACTGGAAACGAGGGTACTGGACACCAGGGTACTGGACACGAAAGTTCTAGGCTTGAAAAAATTGTGTTCACCACAACCTCGCAGCAAAATCGATTTATTATGCAAGGGGGGACACGAGGGTACTGGACACGAGGGTACTGACGAGCAAAAAACATAACCTTCCCGCATAAAACGGGATAAACTTATTGCATAACAATAGTTTGTTTTACTTAAAAATCATTTAGTTTGTTTGACTGACTTATAAAAAATAGGATTATAAAACAATTATTGAGAAGACATAAAACAAAAATAATAATTTCATGTTTAACGTTTTCATGTTTAACATTTTCATGTTATTTGTCTACATTTTCCTGCAATTTTTAAAATGGGGAAAAACTATGAGACGACTCGAAAGATAATAAACATTAGGGTTGCTGTTTTGCTTTGATTGTGTTTTTGTGGTTGTTTGGGGGTTTTTTGCGGGAAAATAAAAGCAGTTAAAACTGTCACTTGAAATGTAGACATTTTAGTGGTTATTTTTGGGGGGGCCGGGGGGGGGCGGGTGGGGCGCGCGGGTGGTCTCCGGTCCCGTGGTGTGTAGAACAATTCAGATGAATTTTTAATAACACCGTGCACAAAAACAAAAAAAAACACAGCTATGCTAAAGTTTATACAAAATAATAACTGCAAAAATAATTACAAAAATGTAATACTGCTATAAATAACCTTGGGTGGTCGCCGCGTGTCTGGCGGTGGTCCTGTGTTTCGGTGGTTTTTTCTGTTGCTCTTCTTTTCCGTTGTGTTTTTTGCGGTGGGCCGGAATTCTGATCGTCATGTCTGGCACGAAAACTTGCGCTGTATGACCTACAGAGGAAAAAACACTTTAGTTAAATATTTTTCTTCATATGAATAACCAATTGCTTGGCGGGTAGCTTTAACGCTTTTTCAAAAAGTAAATTATTCCGTTGAAGATTTGTTTTTCGTGGTCTGGTTTAGAACAATGATTTTTTAATAGCACCTCACAAAATAATAACTGCAAAAATAATTACCCTGCCTTTTAAAATATTATCGATGTTGCCAAAGTATTATTTTTTTTTAAAGCACACTATTATTAAAATATTATGATAAAGTTTAGCTTATTTTTTGGGTTTTGCTTAGGCTTAGGAAAATAAAGTTTACTGTGCAATGGTGGGATTTTGAAGACTCCCAAAGATCTGTTGTTGGATTATTTTAGTTAACCACTCTATACTTAGATGTAAATGCATAAAATATCATACATGAAAAATCTGACAATTGTTTGCATGTTTTTGGGTTGTAAAAGCACATTTTGTTTGTTGTGTTTTAAATGATCAACGCATGTGTTCAAATGAATTCCCTAAAATAGAGTGGACCAAATTTTACCAAATTAAATTAAATCGCAGTTTCACCGAAATTTTGAAAAAATTAATCCCCATTTTTCACGGAAAATTGTATATTAAACTATAAATAAAAAATATTTCCATAAATTGTTACGTACGTGAAAAAGGGGAACAATTCCTCTTTACTGGAAGTATTTTCCCTAATAAATAATGAATAGTGCATATTTCTAAGGGTTTAAAAAAATTTCGTTGCAATTTGATTTTTAATATCAATTATTTCAACTATTGCCAATAATATAATAAATGTGCACTTTATAATCGTGGTATTTTTGCCTTTTTTACACTGAAATTAATTTTTTATGGAAATATTTCTGTATTTCACGAGATCTCGTATGACAAAAATCACGATTTTCCATACTAAAGAAAACTGTCCGGAAAGACCTTAAGTAAGCAAAAATGTTATTTATAATTAAAAACGAACCGACTTCTGTAACATTTAATTGTCTACGCATTCAAACAACGATAAAAATTTAGTTCAGCTCATTCAGTTTAAAAAATTTACATATTTGTGGCAAACGTATTTTTTCTTAGCTCAGTACCCTCGTGTCCAGTACCCTCGTGTCCAGTACCCTCGTGTCCAGTACCCTCGTGTCCAGTACCCTCGTGTCCAGTACCCTCGTGTCCTATAGGCAAATAAAATCTAGCTGACCGCGATATTTGAAGTATTGAATCGACTATTTAACAACAAAAATATTCACAAATTTTCAGTAAAACGGATTTATATCAAAGATTAAAATCGGTATTTTAATAATTATTTATCAAATTATTTAATTTAGAATCTAAATGCAAATTTTTTAAGGGCTAAAGTTACTTAATTTTTGTATATTTTGTGAAAAGGTGTAATTAAAAAAAATTCTGCGTTCTTATTTGTTTAAAAAAAACACGTCATTACCGCATAATTTTAATTGGTCTCTCATGTCTGCTTTCTAATTTTCAGCGTCAGCCAGATATAATTCAACCATAGAATCCTTTTATTTTGAGAACGGGGGACGCAGACGAGTGTACTGAACACGTATGTTTACTGGACGGACACGAGAGTACTGCATGGCTGCACAGTGGACACGACGTGGGTACTGAACACGGAACACGAAGGTGAGGTACTGAACACGAGGGTATGGGACACAAATGTACTAGACTCGAGTGTACTTGGATATTAAGGTTGGGGTCTTTTAAAAATCTCATTCACTAAAGTTCCACAAATAAATCAGTTCATTATGCAAGCGAGAGGAACACAGGGGAACTTTGCAAGAAAACATAAATTTCTGAAAGTAGCGTTATTAATTTTATTTTTTGTACGTACAAACCATTTTGTTTAAAAGGATCTATTTACGTAAACACGATTGTGAAAACCCTCCCCTTTCAACGGAAATTGTTCAGTGTTAAAGATCTTCACAGAATTTTGACGTTATAGAATCACTTTTAGCCAATTAGCGCTTAGGAAAAAATTGGAGATCTCTACATTCATTGGAGATTTTTCCTAAGAGCTAATTGGCTAAAACAGCTCTTCCCACAACCATTCCCACAGAACAAAACATGTATTACGTGATCACGAAAACTATAACATTTTGATGGACCTTAAAATCCTGACGTGTATTTCCTATATTTAGAATATAAGAAATAAGCATTTTGGATTCGGCAGTTGCTCACTGAATAAAAAATTTATACCTATACGACATACTAATTATACAACAAATGTATTAGTTTCCCTAGAGTCTCATACTTATGGAAATTGAAAAAATTATACCAAAAACTATACCATGAGCAATCTAGCCCGAATTAGCCACTTTTACAAAAATTTTATATTGTGGCTTATATATACAAGTAAAACCTTTTAAACCAAATACATTTAAAAAACTACGATTTTGCGCTTCTCAAAGATTGTTGTGTGTGAGTATGAATTTTTTTAATTGCCAATGCAGCAGACCATAGAAAAACTAATATTTTGTCTAGTAATTAGCTTCATCGTAATCGTGCAAATTTTTTATTCAGCGAGTAATTTTACAAACCAGATGCTTATTTCCTATAGCTGCTAAATATGTCCTAATATCCACTTTAAACTGTTCCACATTTTTTCTTCGTCCTTAGCAAACATACGCCGGAAAAGATAGCCCCTTTTTTGTACCTGAGCAATACGTAACTGAACGAAGTACAGGGACATGTCTGAAACGTGAAAAAAAGGGTCAGTGCAGCTCAATGTTAAACTTCGCGTCCCCGTTCGTTTTCAGCGCTTTCCGCAAGCTCTTTTATACTCAGTGACACGCAAGCGATAACAATCGCAAAAGTTTAAACAGCTAAACACATATTTTTGTCAGAAAACGACAAATTTAAAACCAGTTTTTTTGCACAAACGTTTTTTAAAATTTTTTTTTAAATAATTCCGGCGGCCGTGGGCCACCGGATATTATTATCTTCAGATCAGTAAGTAAGTAAATAAGTAAGTAAGTAAGTAATATTGAGTGAGTAACTTCCTAACGTTTTCTTTGATTTTGAATAACTCGGCCGAATCAAATTTATATAAGTTAAAATTTGGACCTTATATACAAATGACAAAGGAGAATCGATTGATAATCTTTATTTTGTGATCTGAAAATTTGTGCGGGCGATCATTACGTATATGCAAATTTTACTTAAAACAATTTTAACTCGGCCGAATAAAATCTATATGATTTGAAATTCAGAATATATATACAACTGACAATGGAGAATCGATTGATAATCACGATTTTGTAATCTGACGAATTGTGCGGTCGATCATGACGTATATGCAAATTTTATTTAAAAGCATTATAACTTGGCCGAATAAAATCTATATGATTTGAAATTTGGAACACAGATACAACTGACAAAGGAGAATCGATTGATAATCTTTATTTTGTGATCTGAAAATTTGTGCGGGCGATCATTACGTATATGCAAATTTTACTTAAAACAATTTTAACTCGGCCGAATAAAATCTATATGATTTGAAATTCAGAATATATATACAACTGACAATGGAGAATCGATTGATAATCACGATTTTGTAATCTGACAAATTGTGCGGTCGATCATGACGTATATGCAAATTTTATTTAAAACCATTATAACTTGGCCGAATAAAATCTATATGATTTGAAATTTGGAACACAGATACAACTGACAAAGGAGAATCGATTGATAATCTTTATTTTGTGATCTGAAAATTTGTGCGGGCGATCATTACGTATATGCAAATTTTACTTAAAACAATTTTAAATCGGCCGAATAAAATATATATGATTTGAAATTCAGAATATATATACAACTGACAATGGAGAATCGATTGATAATTAAAATTTTGTGATCTGACAAATTGCGAGGTCGATCATGACGTATATGCAAATTTTATTTAAAACAATTATAACTCGGCCGAATCAACTTTATTTAAGTTGAAATTTGGTAAAATATGTACAACTGATAACGCAGAATCGATTGATAATCATGATTTGGTGATTTGACAAACTTTGTAGTCGATCATGACGTATATGCAAATTTTATTTAAAAAACAATTATAACTTGGCTGTTTTACTTAATATGTTAAAACAAAAATTTTAAAAAAAAAATGCTAATACACAATTATAACTTCTAAAAATACGCTAACACACAACTATAATTTAAATAGTGTTTTTTTAATAAAAATTTGCACGAAATTTTTTATTTTCTTTGTAAATGTTTTTGAAATGTTTGTTTTTCCCAAGAGTAACAGGTTAATATCTCCGCAACTTAAGCCTAAGCTTACGTTTTCCAAAGCCCAAGCAAAACCTAAAAATCATATGAAACTTTTTCTGCCCGTTTATTAGATAAAATTTTGGATAATTTTTAAATTTCGCTTAAAGGCTTAGAAAAACGTAGGGTTAGGCTTACGAAAAAGCTGTACGGAGGTATTTCCTGTTAGCCGGTAGACATAATATTTTGGTCATATGCAAAAACATTAATTGATTCTATTGGTGTATGTAATCGTGTACAATTTTGAAAAATACAAAATTCGTTACAAACCACGGTTTTTTTAATTTTTAAATATTTTTAGCTATTATACAATGCATTAAAATTAGATAAACATTAAAAAATTGAACATGCACTAAATGTGTACTGTTGTTGGATATATTTCTTTGGTCTTAACATAAAAAAGGTAAAAAAAAAACAAATTGTATACAAATTCAACGCCACAATAAATCTGCAAAAATTTGAGATTATTTTGATTTTATTTGGTTAGAAATATATTTAGTAAGAGTTTTTTTTAAGATAAAAAACTGATAACAAAGTTTTTTTTAACTTTTATATTTTAAAAAAAATTAAGATTTTAAGATTTAAGATTTTTTTTTCTAGTAATACATCAAGAAAAC
>JASAMX010021035.1:0-12760 GCA_030248175.1 Microlaimidae sp. YZB2_3 | reverse complement strand
CTCTCGGATTTGGGGGGGAGGGGGTATACCCGACATTTGGGGGGGGGGGTGTCCCAAAAACTTTTTTGGGGGTATACTTCAAATACTCCATTTTTAGCGTTTTTAGTACTGGAACCCCCAAATTTTAGGGGGCTGCGTGTCCGGGGTACCCCCAAATTTTAGGGGGGGGGGGGGTGTCAGCTGTATTCGGGATTTTTGGGAGGTATAACCTCCTGCCCACCTATGGGTCGAACCCCCCCCCACCCAGCTATCTAGGTGGGTCGACTCAGGGTAGAAGATTTTGAAACCTAGAGGGGGGTCAGGTGGGGTCCAATTTCCAAAGCAAAATACTTTTAAACCATTAAAGGTTTAATAATAGTTTTTTTTTATAAGATAATACTACATTTTATTGTATAAAAAGCGATATTGAGGTATAAAAAGGGTGTAAAAACATGAATTTGTGTTAAAAATTCACGTTTTTGAAACAAAATTTCGTATTAAAAAAGTACTTGAAATTTTCTCAAGGGGAAAGGGGGAGAGGGTCAGATTTCAAAATCTAAGGGAGGGGTCAGGGGTAAAAAAATCGGAAATTTGGGGGAGGGGGCCCCTGGATTTTTTTCTAGAGGGGAAGCCCAAAGTTTCGAGGCTGGGCGGGGTGAACCCTACCCTACCCCCTTGTTCATCTATGGTGACTATTCAATTATAGTGCATAAAAATAATATAACGATAGTGACCGACAATTTTAGTCCGTACTCAGGTCCTTGGCATCGTACTTCGACATACAGTCGTGAATTTAAAACTATATGTTTACCTTGGCTCTGAAGGTACTCCAAACCGTTGACTAGCTGGCTGAAATAACCGTGCGCCTGCCAATACGGCAACCGACGCTCGAAGGATTTCTCGATCAGTTCCTAAATATTTTATTTTAATAAAATATAATCCTCGTTACTGTTACACAATGAGTCAGAAGCATCGTAAAATACTCGTAACTGTGACGTTTTTATATAACACACCAAAAATCTAAACAAAATGAGTCAGAGTCACGTTAATTTTATGCTTATTGGTGACGTTTTGTGCCAGAGTAGTCACGATATTTTGTATAATAAAAAAAACGATTCAGCTGTAAAAAAAAAGACATTGAATTACGATAGAAAGAAAAGTTTAACCCTTTTAACCATGGACGGAGTCATCTGATTGAAAGGGGGAAAATTGAAATAATAATGACGCTATGCTGCTGCAGTTTGCCAAGGGGTAAAACTTCAACATTTTTTTATAAATATATATGAACTTGCTTCTTTTTGTCATATCAAATAATAAAAATAAACTTTTCTGGAGTTTTTTAAATAAAAACTAATAAAATTGTATGATATATTAATTATTCGAAAATATTAGAGGTGTGCATACTACTTACGACCCCTTCTACAATATGACCAAAAAGTTGCCTTTTTATGTTGTTTGTCGAAAACAACGCATTACCTACTCTATAGGGTAAGTAACAAGATTGGAAGTAAATCTTCTCCAATACCTAAGATCATAATAAATTGACGGTGGGAATGGGGAATGGTGTACCAAGGTATTTGATAACTATCCCAAAGCTCCGGAGCATGATATTGAATAAGAGAGTGAGAGATGAGGGAAGAAAGGATGAGCAAGGCGAGGAGCGTGCCGGACGAACAAGACCAGGGCTGAAGGAAGCTCTGGTTGTCTGTCGGTAAACAACAATAACATGATATTGAATGAATGGTGAGATCATCACCATACATGGGCAAGTTGGTCCGGAGTGGGGGGGGGGGGGTTAAACCCCAAATTAGGGGGGGTTAAAATCCAAGAAACGCAAAATACCCATATCGTTTTTTTTTTCTGGAGTGCATTTTACCCATATCGTTTTTCGATTTTGAAGGAAAAATAGGTAAAAAACGCTAATTTTAGGTCAAAAAGCCTTTTTTATAGCATTTTTGAGCTTTTCATTGCTTAAAACATTCATTTTGACCTCAAAACTTTAGTTTGGGGGCAGTTAGAAGTCATTTTAAAGACATTTTTTTCATTTTTCCAAAATTAGAGGGGGTGGGGTTTAACTTTATCTCCCCCCCCATTTCTGAGTGGGGGTGGGGTGGGGTTAAACCCCCCTTCTCAGAATTTGGGGGTTAACCCCCCCGTGCCCATGTATGATCATCACCACACCACTAAACAAGGTAAAAAAGCCCCGACTTTTTTGCCTCCCTCGCCTTTCTCACTATTTCATAGGTACCTGAATGCTGCAAACGCAGTAATTGAGCACGAGGTAGACCTTCTGCTTCTCCTCGTTTCTGATCACGTCGTTCAGTCGTATCACATTGAGGTGGTTCAAATTGCGCAAGCAGTCGATTTCTCGCATTAGGTTAGCCTCTCCATCGGCGGCTTTCCGCAGCTGACGCAATTTGAAAATCTTTACCGCCATTCGGCACAAATTGTCCGTGTGAAGACACTCCTTCACTTTTCCAAACGTCCCTTCGCCTTAAATGAAAACTAGGTTTATTTTTTTCTTCTGTATTAATGCCCTTAAAACCTAAATCAACACAACAAAACTATTTTAGCTTTATTAAGCTTTACGGTGGTACTACTATTGTCAGACCTGTGCTCGCCCCCCGCGGTTTTATTGGGGGGGCGATTCCAAAACGGGGAGGGGCAACTTTTTTTGAAACGGGGGGGGGGGCAAAAAAACGGGGGGGAGAGGCAAGCAGGGAAGAGAGAAAAAAAAAGAGAAAAAAGAAGTGAAAAGGGAAAAATGGGACAGAAAGGCGAAAACAAGGTGAAAATAGGTCTAAAATAGCTTAAAATACATTGAAATAGGCTAAAAATTGCAAAAAATTTACGATGATGGCGTCATCATAGGTCAAAAATGGCGTCATAATTTTAGGGTATTTTTTCATTTTTTAGCGGGGGGGGGCATTTCCAGACCGTGCACAGGTCTGCTGTTGTGATACAAATTTCTTTGTGAAGACACTCTTTCATTTTTCCAAACGCCTCTTCGCTTTTAATCAAAATTAGAATTAATAAAATTCTTCACAATTTTGTAGTTTTTTGTTGTTTTTTTATTAATAGGTACTACTAAAAACTTAACCAACAAAACAAATCAGCTTTATGGTGATATTATCAATAATAAAGAAAGATTGATTATTTTGTGAAAGAGAAAGTTCTCGTGTCGTTTGACAATAATTAAGAAAAATAAAAAATAATAAAACAAAAATTCGTTTTCTAACGAAAAACCAACGGTTTAAGATGTTAAAAATATATTCTAGAAAAAAAGTGTTAAAATGTCTACTTTTCTCCGCAAAAACAAATTACCTAGCGTCTCTCCGAAAAGATAATTTCCGACAATTTTCGGTTGCTTTGTCGTTGGAATGCAAAAAATTTGGGAAGAATTAATTCGTTGGAAGCCAATAGATAAACAACTTGCTTTCCTAAAATATAATATTTTTTTATTAAACAAAACACAGCGATTCCCGTTGCCAGGCCCAGAATAATGTAATTAATTTTGTTAAAATTTACTGTTCTGTTTAACTTTTCAAAAAAGAGTTATTTCCTAACACGCCTATAAAAAAACCTAGTTCCATGCCAAATACCCAAATATGGCACTAATCCTATTGGTAGTCGAGTCGGGGTTGCCAAGCAGACCGGTGGCGGTTATACGGTTCCAGGTGGATGGGGGTACACGAAATTGAATTTCAGATGAGAATATTATTGCAAAATTTTCAAAAGCAGTTAATACTTCCAGTTTTAGCACTTTTTGGTACTCCCAATTTTTAAACAGAAGGAGTTTCCGGCATGGGTGAGAAAGGGGGAGGGGAGAGAGTTTCAACTCCACGCAAAACAAGCAAAATTGGCAGCCAAACAAACAATCCACTCAACCACTTAACACAACAACCTGCACCCAGCAGGCTCAAAAAACAAACAATATTTCACAAAAACAACTACACAACAAACATTCCAACAGACATACACAACAAAACTTACAAAGCACTAAAACAAAAAATCCACACAAACACAGTCGCAAATCACATTAACAACACTCCAATAAACACAATACTTCAAACAAAAGCACCAACAATAAGCAACGAGGAAGAAAATCTTCCTCGCGGGGTCAGGAGAACCCTCGCCCAACTCAGGGCGGGGAAATCTCCTTTCCTCTACTCCTACACACACAAAATCAATCCCACACAATACACATCACCAAACTGCCCGCTATGTAAAATACAAAATATACACACAACACAACATCTTTTCACATGCACACACATTAATACGACCTTGGGACCAAAAGACCTTTGGGCGAACCCTGCAGCGGTTGCTGATCTCCTCCGGGAGTGGAAAGAGGGGGTGAGCAAGGCGAGGAGCGTACCAGACGGAACGAACCAGGGTTGAACGAAACCCTGGTTACTGGCAAAGGACAAGGGCATAGGTGGGCACGGAGAGTGGCGGAGTTTATACCCCCCAAAATTTCGGATTTTGCTGACATACCCCCCTAAATTTGGGGTACCCGGGGACACCCCCCCCAAATCGCCTCCCGGAGAAAAGGGACTAAAAAAATTTTCCGCGCTTCGCGCGGAGTGTTTATTACCTTGTTTGTGTCATTACTTCATTTTTCCCCTATTATTCAATAAAAATATATTTACAAATATATTTATTATTCAATAAAATAAATTTAGTACACCTATGTTATCAGTACTATTTTTGTTAGGGTACTATAACTTTAACCATATTCATACGCAAAATTTAAAGACATCAGGCAATAATTAGTTTTGTTATATACAATTTTATTTCATCGCCATATTTATTTTGAAGATCAAACAAAATTGTATATAAATTAGGTAAAAAAAAATAAAGTAAAATGTGTGTTTGCGCTATCACCAGGGGACAATTTTTAAGCAGGTTTTAGTACATATTTCTAAAAATTTTCGCCTCCGGCGGCTGGGGGGACACCCCCTAGACCTCCCCCCCGAAATGAAATCCTGGATACGCCACTGCCCCTGGCTACGCCCATGTTGTATGTATATAATCTTTAATAAAATATAAGATTATGGATTAAAAAGTTTGTGATACTTGACTTTATAATCAAGACAATAAAATTACTTTTCTAGTCTAATCTAATAATAAGAATATATAAACACATTATAATTAAAAGAATTAAAAAATAAAATTTATAAGTTGCAATAAGGTTTTGTTTTAATTTTACACAGTTTTAAAGCATTTATAAGCTTGTTTTACGTTTTTTTCTGCATTTTAAGCCCATTTTAAGGCAGCGCGGAAATATTGGGTACACCCCCCTCCCCTCAAAATCTGGGTCTTGCCAGACCCCCCCCCCAAATCCGAGAGGCTGCCCACCTATGCACAAGGGGGAGGGGTGGCAGGGTGGGATTTACCCCATAGATAATTGTTTGGGTGGAGGAGGACAGAGAGGTCCGCCCACCAGAGTCAAAATTTCGGACCCGCCCTAGAAAAAATCCAGCCCCCTCCCCTCCCTCCAAAGCTCGAAAGCGGTGAGGCCTGACACCCTCTGGCGAAGCCGACCCCCCTCCTAACCAATTTACAAGTATAATTTTTTATTTACTGTCAAAAACCCGGTTTTTTAGTGAAAAAACAGCTTAAATACACTTTTAGGACTAAATAGGCTGTTTTGAATATAAAATTCATTATTAGAGCTAAACCCCCAGGACCCTCCTTACTCCGAAAAATTTTGGCCTTTCACTCAGGGTGGACCCCCCTCTATAGGACCTGACCAAAAACACCTATGGTCCTTTTGGAAGCTTTTGGAAGCTTCTCCCGGACGAAATCTAGGGAAGCCCCCCTCTCCCAAATTTTTGAATTTTTTTATCTCCGACTCCGTTCTCGAATTTAAAATCTGACGCCCCCTCCCTTCCCCCCTATAAAAAAATTTAGTTTTTTTTTAATACTAAATTTTCTTCTGAAACCGTTATTTTTTAACACAAATTTATGTGTTAACACCCTTTTTATACCAGAATTATCGCTTTTTACCTAATAAAATGTGGTATTATTCTATAAAAAAAAAACAATAATATTATTAAAATTATTATGGTTTAAAACTATTTTCCGCTGGATACCGAACCCCCTTTAAATTTCATAATTTTGCACCCCTGGTCTACCCCCTAAACAACTAAAAGGGAGGTGGGGGGTCCACCCACACACTCCTGGGGCTGGGACCCTCCTCTTGGAATTTTAAATACTATTTGCCCCGGATAACCATCCTCCCTAGCTTCCGGTACCGTGCTGTATTAGAGTGTGCAGGGAACATCCAAACTCCAGAGGGGTGTCGGGCATAGGTGGGTAGCCTCCCGGATTTTTTTGGGGTGTATACCCAACCCCCGAAATTTGAGGAGGAAGTGTCGGCTATAATGTGATTTTGGGGTGAAGAGGGTATAACCCCCAGCCCCCCTGCCCACTTATGGTGTCGGGAATTTTAGAAATAATCCCCTGAAGTCCCTTCCACAATCTCCCTCATCTAATCCAATCCTACCGTTGTACGCCCAGGTTCGTAAACGACTCGGGGTTGCTCAGCAGACTGGTGGCCGGTATCCGGGTCCAGATGGATTCGTCGGTTGGATAGTCCGCCTGTTCCTCGTCATATTCCTCCTCCTCCGGTGCTTCACCTTCTTCCGGCAATTCTTCCGTTCGCCCCCGGATCTCCAGCCGGATTCCGGACGAGGAGGCGGTCGGCAGCTGGGATTGCTGCTCAGACATCGTCAGCCCTCCCAGCTCCTCTTGAGCGCCGCTAAAACACAGTATAGATAAGTGAACGAAAAGAAAACACACTTTTTGGCACCCCCCTCAAAAAATTTATTAAAGCCTTTGGCTTATTTAAAATACTTCTATAGGTTTTCTGGGGCGCTTTTTCAGCTTCTGATAAGCATTTTTTTCCATAAATATTTCCTAGTAATTGAGAAAATTAGAAAAAAGGTGCTTTTTTTCGGTCACTTTTGCCAAAAAAAAAACACTTCGAAAATCGGCTATAAAACACTTAATTCTTATAAGCTATTTGAAAAAAAAACACAACATTTTCAAGCTCTCCAAACGTTTTTCTATCTATATAACTACTTTAAGTTTCATGGTTTTTTGATTAAGACATAGAACAAAAAGTTTGAAAAAAAATCGTTTTCTCGAAATTTGAAAAAAAAATTTAGTGATAATTTAAAATTTTAGACCTTTTTCTGTATTTTTAGAGTAAAAATTTCAGTTTTAATGGAATCTACACAACTTTTTACCCCAGAAAAGTTATTTTTTGCAATAATTTTGAATTTATTAAAATTTTTACATAGAGAGAAAAAAGTTCGAAAAATATCATTTTCACTTTTTTGTCTATAATTGTAATTTTTTCAGGGACGTAGCCAGGGGGGGGGGGGGGCGGCCGCCCCCCCCCCCCCAAAACGGTCGGACAGGAGGAAAAATAAGGATAGTGTTTGGGCGGAGGGGGCGGCCGCACCCCCCCCCCCGCCGAAATAGTCGCCAGATAGTAAAATTTGGGGGTTTTCAGAGGCTAAAAATTAAAAATTTTCTAGCGCCTCGCTAATCGCTCGGCGCCGAACTTTAAAATAATTTTAGTACCTCAATGGACCCCCAAAAACCTAAAATTTGTTCCGCTTCGCTTCGCTCAGCGGTCACTTTCTATAGTATACATACATATATATCTCGTTATTTATGTTGCCTTATGTTGCCTGATGCTAATGTTATTTCAAAGTTAGTACAATAATTTTTATAAGTAATAAGTACTACACAGAAAGCAAAACAAACAATCATATTGGTTGATTTATGTACCTCTCCCCTCCTAAATTTTCCTGCCGCTTATAGCATTGGCTCGGATTTTTTTCATATAGGTAGGTACCCTAGAAAACATGGAGCCGAGATGCTGCTTATGTGCTTTCGTTTACAATGTGGGTTTAGCCAAGGGGTCTGAAACTAACGTCTCTAAATTCCTTTTTTGTAAAATCCAGGCTCTGCCAATGTGTGCTTATGTAATTTTTAACTAAGAAAACATGTTTTTACCACTAAAAACATTAGATAATAGGTTATTAGGCCAAAAAACAGTGTATTATACAGCTTTATCTGCGTTTATACCTGCTTTTTTAACGTTTTCAAAAATTAAGGGGGGGATCCCCCCCCCCCCCCCCCAAAAATTTCGGGGGGGGGGGGGGGCGGAGCCCCTTCCCCCGAAATTTTTTTTTGTACTACAATCCGCCCCCCCAAATGAAACTCTGGCTACGTCCCTGAATTTTTTGTCAATTTTAGAGCTACAAAAAACTTTTTTTATTAAATCTACGTATTTTTTACCCCATTAAAGCAGTTTAGAAAAATATTTACAGTTTAGTGATTTTATGAAAATTTTAATCTGTTGACATAAAAATAGTGAGCAGAAAAACATGAATTTTGAAATTTTGATATAAAAAATAACATTTTCTTGGCGGAGTCTCTGTTTTTGAACTCGGGAATTTTTTTTAACAAAACCGCACAAACATTTAAGTAGGTAAATAAAAACAGTGTTAAAATATTTTTTAAAATTTTTAAAATATTTTTTTTATTTTTTTTTTTACTTTTTTGTCCCAATAATAAATTTTACATTTTTAAAATGCCCCATACGACAGGTAACTTATTTTAAATGCCGTTTTTTTATACTTTTTGAAGTTAAAACACACTTTTAGAAGTTTTTATAAAATTTTAAATGATTTTCATGGTGTTTTTTTGGAAAAAGCACTCAAATTTGTTCACAGCGTTTTTCCAAAAAAAGAAACTCTATTATATTGATGCGACTAGGATAAAAACCAAGGTTACCACGTAAAAGAGCGAGTCTTATCGTTTAGGATATTAATTTTCATGCATGTAGCTCTATAGAGTCAAAAATACCGATATTTCACACACAGCATAGGTAAACTCATTTTTGAGAAAAAAATTCAAAATTTTCAAGATGTCATATTTTTCAAACTTTGGGGTTAAAATAGGTAAAAAACAATTTTTCCATGCTAATTTTTGGCGTAGATTTCATTAAGACCTTTAAATTTGAATTTTGAGTTGTATTTAAGGAGATATGGGGGTGTTTTTTTTGGAAAAAATCGGGTGTTTTTTAACTAATCTATATAATACACCATACAAGGGCGTAGCCAGGGGGATTATGTGAGTTGTTGTAACCCCCTTTTAAGCTGGCGGGGGTAAAAATTTGGGGGTCCTAAAGAGAACAATTTAAAAAAATTTTTTTCGCGCTTCGCTCCGCTCAGCGCTTGACATTTATATACCTGTTTACAACTTTTAAGTGATGTATCTAAAATGAATTTTAAAGACAATTTTTGAAAATTTTTTCGTGCTGTCGCACAAATTTTTAATGATACCTATTGAAACGTATAATTTTTCAAATCCAACTTGAAAAAACAATGGAAATAAAAGCAAAAAGAATCACTTAGCGCGAAGCACAAAAAAAAGCGTCTTTTTTACGGTATTTTAAAAATTTGGAGTACAACCCTCTACAACCCCCCCCCTTTCAAAAAATTTGTATGGAGTGCAACCCCCCCTTTCCGAAAATCCTGCTACGCCCCTGACACCATATCCTCGACACTACGGCAAAATCAGCCACAGTCTCTATATAATACACGTGACTGTGACTCATTTTATATTTTAAACACCCCTCAATTTACCAAAGAACGAGTGACAGTCACGTGTTTTTTTATAATGACAGTGGCTCATTTTGTCAAAATTAGTCACAGTTGATATAAAATATGTGTCTGCGACTCATTTTAAATTTAAAACAGGACCCTATTAACTACAGAATAAGTCACAGTCACGTGTATTTTATACAAATTGTGGCTCATTTTGCCGTAGTAGCGATGTTATAGTTAGGATTGCTTTGTAAGAAATGATGTGCTGCTCGTATGTCATTTTTTGACGTTAGTGGAAGGAGATGCGAATTTATGGTAACAGTCTTCTGCGGATGCCTATTAAATGTATTCTTACCGAAAGGGTGTAGCTGGGGGGTTATGGGGGTTGTACTTGTAACCCCCCCTTTGGGCTGGCGGAGATTAAAATTTGGGGGTCCTAAGAAAACAATTTTAAAAAACTTTCTCGCGCTTCGCTCCGCTCTTGACATTTTTATACCTGTTTACAACTTTTAAGTGATGTATCTAAAATGAATTTCAAAGACAATTTTTGAAATTTTTTTTAAATTTGAAATAACGATTTCTAATGTTATACCTTTTTAAACCTATACTTTTTTTAAGTTTAGTTTAAAAAAACTGTGCAAAAAACAGAAAAAAGAATTACTTAGCGCGAAGTGCAAAATTTTTACCTTTTTTAATGTCTTTTTTACGGTATTTTGAAAATTTGAAGTACAACCCCCTACAACCTCCCCCCCTTCTGAAAAATTTGTATGGAGTGCAACCCTCCCCCCTTTCCGAAATCCTGGCTACGCCCCTGTCTTACCATATTGTTTTTAGTTTTGGAGTGCATTTTATCCATATTGTTTTTAGTTTTGGATTGCATTTTATCCATAATATTGTTTTTTTTTTATTTTGAAAGAAAAAAAAACAAGTAAAAAACAGAAGTTTTAGTTAAAAAGTGTTTTATTGCATTTTTGAGCTTAGTAACGGCTAAAACACTCATTTAGACCTTGAAAATTTGGCTTAGAGAAGTTAGAAATCTATAAACAATTAGTATTAGCTATTTTAATAAGTAAAAATAAACAAAAATATACATCCACGGATGCGAATATAAAATATAAAATATAATAAATATAAAATATACGTCCACAACTCCGCAGATGCGGATGTCAAAAATAATGCATATGTCCGCGGATGCGGATGTTGGACACATCGCACTCGCACATCCCTATTCGAGAGTTAGAACTTAACGAAAATATTTTAAGCATAGCTGCTGACAAAGACCTGTGCTTTATCAGTGTCAAAGGTTGGCGTTTTAATAAACGTTTTAATAGTTTTCTTCCACCCAGCCATGCATAGTTTATTTTTTTTCGTACAGGGTGCTCACCAAAAAGAGTCACAACCAGTAAAAAACTCAACGTGACTTAAATTCATAACGTTTTTAAGTATTTATGGGTTAGGATAGGAGATAAAAGTGTCACAGTTACCAGCATTTTATGACGAGCTCCTAAGGTCCGCCACAACACATTACATTCATCGATCATTATATAACAGACCTGTACACTGCCCCCGGAGTTTTATTCGGAGGGGGGGGGGCAATTCCAAAATGGGAGGCACAGAGGGGAGGCAACTTTTTTGAAATGTAGGGAGCAATAAACGGGGAGGCAAGCAGGGGAGAAAGATAAAAAAAGATTAAAAAAGAAGAAAAAAGAAGGAAAATAGAAAAAAGGGACAAAAAGGCGAAATTTAAGTAAAAATAGGTCAGCTAAAATGACTTAAAACACATTGAAATAAGCTAAAAATTGCAAAAATTTCGCGATGATGGTGTCATTATAGGTCAAAAATGGCGTCATAATTTTTGGGTACTTTTTTTGGGCGGCGGAGGGGGGGGGCAATAAAACGGGGGGAGCGGGTAAATCTTCCAACAAAGCGGGTGGGGGCATTTTTGTAGACCGTGCACAGGTCTGAAACACCCAAACCCTTTGTAGCGATCACAACGGCTTATTCAAATCCGGGTTACCTGAGAATACTCCGAGTGGAGTAGAAAGAGTTGTTCTCCATGTTTGTGTCTATAGAGGCGGCTGTCTCGGCAGGGGAGTAGCGCTTGGCAGAAACTGAGTTGTCCGAGGCCTTGCGGTTAAAGGAAGCGCAGGAGCTACCGGACGGGGTCCCGCCCCCCTGATTCCTCAGGGACTCTTCCGATATCTTAGACGCCACCGAAGCGCTGGAAGGCACCGCGTGCATTGAAATACCTAAATATTTAGTATTTATTTCTATGGCATTTTTGGCCTTTAATTGCCAAAATGCAATAAAATGACTGTTTTTTGACATTTTGGGGATTAATTGTGGAAAACTATTTTGTAATTTGGCGCCGATCGGTTAGCAAAGTGCAACAAAAATTATGAATTTTAGCCTTTGAAAACGGTCAAATTTTAACATCTGACTACCGTTTGGGGGAGCGGATGGGGGCAGGCTCCCATCCGCCCCCCTCCCTGCCCAACCACTAGTTTTATTTTCTCCCCGGTTTGATCGTGTGGAAGGCGGGCGGTCGTCCGCCACCTGGTTACGTACCTGGGTCTTGAAGAATTGGCATGGCAATAAAATTTCTTTTTTCTTGATCAAAATTTTAATATCACTTCTGAACTAAAATCAAAATTAGTAACAAAATTGCCAGCAAAATTAATCTGCTCTTAAACTTGTTTGAATAAATTTATTTAGCTGAACATTTGAGATTTTTGTTCGAGATTAACAAATACCAAAAAAAGGAAAATCAGAAAAAATTAAATTCGAATTTAATTTAAATTAAAACCCGAGAAACGCAATTTACAAATATGGTTTTTGGATTTTAAAGAAAAAATAAGTAAAAGGCTAATTTTAGGTCAAAAGCCCTTTTTATTGCATTTTTGAGCTTTTAACTGTTTAAAACATTCATTTTGATCTCAAAACTTAAGTTTGGAGGCAGTTAGAAGTCATTTTAAAGACATTTTTTTCTCCATTTTTCCAAAATTGGAGGGGAGGTTAACCTTTTTCCCCCCACCACTTCTGAGCGGAAGGAAGGGGGTTAAACCCCATTCACAGAATTCGGGGAGTTAACCCGCTCCCCAAACTCTTCCCCATACCCATGTATGCCATTTAACTATTTAACCATGTAG
>JASAMX010021034.1:0-17933 GCA_030248175.1 Microlaimidae sp. YZB2_3 | reverse complement strand
CACCCACAAAATATGTATAATAATATTACATTAGTAGCATGTAGAGTAAAAGGTTTGATGTTTGAATTTTTTAAAAAAGTTTATTTGGTGGGTAGGTGGTTGTGCTTATGTTTATTGGTTAACACCTTTATTTTTAGATATATATTTACGCAAACTACATTACTATAATATACAAAGTGGTTGTCAACTCAATGACTTGTTATAAATACTTAACAAAACTGAGGGAAATGAAATGACCAAATACCAAAATCAATTTTTGTAACTACCTATTTAAAAACACAATGACATAACGACGTATGTATAAACAGTGAGCTTATGACTGGATAGGATTTGAAGGGTGGGGGGGAAGGGGGAGATTGCTATCCAAACGGAAGAGGATTTTGACGTAGAGGGAGGGAGGGAAAAGCAAAAAGTTCTTTCCAAAGTTTTCAATGAAAGGATTTTTTCTGAATAAGAACTGAATAGAATCCATTTTTGAACGAATGACCCGCAGTTCTCATAATAGCAAAATGCTGAATACAATCATTGGCCATGGCCAGCCATTTTTGTAAAATTCCTCTCTCTCTCTACTGATATATAGACCTGTGCACGGTCTGGAAATGCCCCCTCCGCTTTATTGGAGGATTTCCCTCTCCCCCGGCAAAAAATGAATAAGTACCCTAAAATTATGGCGCTATTTTTGACCTATAATGACGCCATCATCGCGAATTTTTCGCAGTTTTTAGCCAATTTCAATGTATTTTGTATTTTAAACCATTTTAGACATATTTTTACCTTATTTTCGCTTTTTGTCCCTTTTTTTCCTTTCCTCTTCTTTTTTCTCTTTTTTTCCTTTTTCTCAAAAAAATTACTCCCCCGTCAGGGATGTACCCAGGGTTTCATTTTAAGGGGCGGGCGGATTGTAATACAAAAAAATTTTTCGAGGGGCGCCCCCCCCCCCCCCCCGAAATTTCAGTGGGAGGGGAAGGCGGACCCCCCACCTCCCTTAATTTTAACGTTAAAAAAGCAGGGATAATCGTAGATAAAGCTGTATATCATAGGTGAGAAAGGGGGGGGGCAGGGTGGGTGGGGTCCACCCCCCTAGCCTCGAAATTTTGGGACCCCCCTAGACAAAAATCTAGGGCCCCCTCCCCCCCAAATTTACGAATTTTTTAACCCTGACCCCCCTCTAGAATTTGAAATCTGACAAAACTGAGATGGTTGGTACTTTTTATTCACAAAAGAAAGGTGCCAAAAGTTCAGTGGCCCAAATTATTTGGTACACAATTACAGTTGGCAACAGTAGCCAAGTATCTGGGAGTTATCCTTGACAACAAATTGACTTGGAATCAGCATACCCAGGATCGGCAACAAAAAGGCCTTATGGCCCTCTGGCAATGCCACAGGGCTGTAGGAAAAACGTGTGGTGTAACACCCAAAAATATGCATTGGATATACCAGTGTAATTATCCCCATGCTAAAATACGCAGCAGTGGTGTGGTGGCCTAGATAGAACTGGGGATCGCTAGAAGCTTGTTTGGACAATTACAACGCCAAGCATGTCTTAGCATAACTGGGGCTATAAGAACAACACCCACAAGGGCTATGGAAGCATTGCTTAATCTTGCACCCTTGGATATTGTCATCAAAGGGGAGGCAATCATAGATGAGAAAGGGGGGGGGGGCAGTGTGGGGTCCACCCCCCTAGCCTCAAAATTTTGGGACCCCCCCTAGACAAAAATCTAGGGCCCCCTCCCCCCCAAATTTCCGAATTTTTTAACCCTGACCCCCCTCTAGAATTTGAAATCTGACCCCCCACCTGACAATTATCAGGTGGATTGACACTATGCTCAGATCTAGAATGGTGCAGATAACTTTAAGAGACTGCACAAAAACTGTCATAGTCCGTCAGGGCTGTGCTCAAGGAGGGGTGCTGTTACCACTACTGTGGACCTTTGTAGTGGATAGCCTTCTCAACAAAATTAATAAAACTGGACATCATATCCAGGGATACCCAGATGATCTAACCATACTGGTTCAAGGAAAATATTTGGACATAGTGGCGGATCAAGCTCAAGCTGCTTTAGTTCAGGTAGAAGAATGATGTGAGGAACAAGGACTCTCAGTAAATCCTAACAAAACTCAGATGGTACTTTTTATTCACAAAAGAAAGGTGCCAAAAGTTCAGTGGCCCAAATTATTTGGTACACAATTACAGTTGGCAACAGTAGCCAAGTATCTGGGAGTTATCCTTGACAACAAATTGACTTATAATCAGCATACCCAGGATCAGCAACAAAAAGGCCTTATGGCCCTCTGGCAATGCCACAGGGCTGTAGGAAAAACGTGTGGTGTAACACCCAAAAATATGCATTGGATATACCAGTGTAATTATCCCCATGCTAAAATACGCAGCAGTGGTGTGGTGGCCTAGATAGAACTGGGGATCGCTAGAAGCTTGTTTGGACAATTACAACGCCAAGCATGTCTTAGCATAACTGGGGCTATAAGAACAACACCCACAAGGGCTATGGAAGCATTGCTTAATCTTGCACCCATAGATGTTTTTGGGGGGGACAGAGGGGTGCACCCCCCCCCTAGAGCCAGAATTTTGGACCCCCCCCTGGAAAAAATCCAGGGGGGCCCCCCCTCCCCCCCGAAGCTCGAGAGCGGTCCGACCTACCCCCCCCCCCCTGGAAGGCTGGACCCCCCTCCCCCCTCCCGACCAATTTGGAAGTATATTTTTTTATTTACTGTCAAAAACACAGGTTTTTAGTTAAAAACAGTGTTTAAATACACTTTTTAGGCCTAAATAGGCTGTTTTAATACATAAAATTCAATATTAGACCTAAAAACACTTAAATTATTGAGTTTAAAAAATTTTGCTGAAAAATTGGATCCCCCTGGTCCTAACCCCTCCTAAATTTGAAATCTCGCACACGGGGTCGACCCCCCTAAAAGGCCAAGGGGGTTTGGACCCCTCTGAACACCCCCCCTAAAAAATTTTGGTCTTCCACCCGGGGGTGGACCCCCCCCTAGCGGACCCGACCAAAAACATCTATGCTTGCACCCTTGGATATTGTCATCAAAGGGGAGGCAATCATAGATGAGAAAGGGGGGCAGAGTGGAGTGTACCCCCCTAGCCTCGAAATTTTGGGAGCCCCCTAGAAGAAAATCTAGGGCCCCCCTTTTCCCCTCAAATTTCCGAGTTTCTACCCCTGATTCCCCTCTAGAATTTGAAATCTGACCCCCCTCGTGAAATTTTTAGGCACTTTTTTATACTAAATTTTCTTCCAAAAACGTGAATTTTTATCATATATTCATGCTTTTACACCCTTTTTCTACCAGAATATCGCTTTTTATTCAATAAAATGTAGTATTATCCTATAAAAAGAACAATTATTAAAGTCATAATGGTTTAAAACTGTTTTGCTTTGGACACCGGACCCCTCCTGACCCCCCTCTAGACTTCAAAATTTCGCACCCCGGGTCGACCGACCCCCCTAAAAAGCTAGGGGGGGTCTGGACCCCCTGGGACCCCCCTCCTAGAATTAATTCAAAATTAAATTTACCCCGGGTAGCCACCCCCTAGCTTCCCCGACCGTTCTCAACTATGTGCATAATACACTGTTTTTGGCCTAATAACGTATTTCTAATGTTTTTAGTGGTTAAAACATAGTTTTCTTAGTTAAAAATTACATTAGCACACATTGGCAGAGCCTGGGTTTCACAAAAAAGGAATTTAGATATCTTTCAGACTCTCTGGCTTTGGCTACACCCATAAATAAACAAGCGGGTGGGGAGTAGGGTGGGGGGTCCGATTTCAAATTTTAAGTACTTTTTTATACTAAATTTTATTGCAAAAACGTGAATTTTTAACACAATTCATCGAACCCCCCCCCCCCCAAGGACCCCCTCCTAGATTTTGAAATTTCATTTACCCGGGGTAAACACCCCCTCTAGCTTTTTGACCGTGTTCATCTATGGCTACACCCACATTGTAAACCAAAGCACATGAGCAGCATCTCGACTCCATGTTTTTAGGGTACCTGACTTACCTACCTATATAAAAAAAATCCGAGCCAATGCTATAGACGGCTTGAAAATTTAGGAGGAGGAGGCATAGGTGAGAACGGTTCGGGAAGCTAGGGGGGGGGGGTGGTGGTTACCCGGGGTAAATAAAATTTTGAATTCTAGGAGGGGGATCCGGACCCCCCCCTTAGGGTTCAGACCACACCCCCACCCTACCCACCCTTTCTTACCCACGGGGGGGAGGTACATAAATCAACCAATATGATTGTTTGTTTTGCTTTGTGTGTAGTACTTATTACTTATAAAAAATATTGTACTAACTTTGAATGAAATAACATTAGCATTAGGCAAGATAAATAGCGAGATATACTATAGAAAGTGACGCGAAGTAAAGCGAAGCGGCAAAAATTTTTGGTTTTTGAGGGTCAATTGGGGTACTAAAATTATTTTATAGTTTGGCGCCGAGCGATTACCGAGGCGCTAGAAAATTTTGAATTTTTAGCCTCTGGAAACCCCCAAATTTTACTATCTGGCGACCGTTTCGGGGACGGGCGGCGGCCGCCCCTGGTTACGTCCCTGCCTCCCCTCAATAAAATCCGGGGAGGAGGGCAGTGCACAGGTCTGTATATATATAATTATATAGGTATTTAAGTTGTTTATTCAGGCATGATAGAAAATTGTTTTGACTCCCGGCTTTTAGCTAATCATAATCAAAAAAGATTGATATAAACATAAACTAATCAGGGACGTAGCCAGAGTTTCATTTTGGGGGGGGGGGCGGAGCCCCCCCTTAATTTTTGAAAACGTTAAAAAAGCAGGGATAAACGTAGATAAAGCTGTATAATACACTGTTTTTGGCCTAATAACCTATTATCTAATGTTTTTAGCGGTAAAAACATGTTTTCTTAGTTAAAAATTACATAAGCACACATTGGCAGAGCCTGGATTTTACAAAAAAGGAATTTAGAGACGTTAGTTTCAGACCCCTTGGCTAAACCCACATTGTAAACCGAAGCACATTAGCAGCATCTCGGCTCCATGTTTTCTAGGGTACCTACCTATATGCAGACCTGTGCACTGTCCCCCCCCCCCCGGGGTAAAAACGGGGGGGGGGGCAATTGAAAATGGGGGGGGGGCACGGGGGGCAACTTTTTTTGAAACGGGGGGCAATAAAACGGGGGGTGCAATAAAACGGGGGGAGCAGGGGGAAAAAGGAGAAAAAAAGAAAAAAGAAGGGAAAGGGAGAAAAAGGGACAAAAAAAAGCGGAAATAAGGTAAAAATAGGTCTAAAATGGTTTAAAATACATTGAAATAGACTACAAACTGCAAAAATTCGCGATGACGGCGTCATCATAGGTCAAAAATGGCGTCATATTTTTTGGGTACTTTTTTTCATTTTTTGGCGGGGGGGGGGACAATAAAACGGGGGGGGGGGGCAAATCCACCAATAAAACGGGGGGGGGGCATTTTCAGACCGTGCACAGGTCTGTATATGAAAAAAAATCCGAGTCAATGCTATAAGCGGCAGGAAAATTTAGGAGGGGAGAGGTACATAAATCAACCAATATGATTGTTTGTTTTGCTTTGTGTGTAGTACTTATTACTTATAAAAAATATTGTACTAACTTTGAATGAAATAACATTAGCATTAGGCAAGATAAATAGCGAGATATACTATAGAAAGTGACACGAAGTGAAGCGAAGCGGAAAAATTTTTTTGGTTTTTGAGGGTCAATTGGGGTACTAAAATTATTTTATAGTTTGGCGCCCAGCGATTACCGAGGCGCTAGAAAATTTTGAATTTTTAGCCTCTGGAAACCCCCAAATTTTACTATCTGGCGAAAGGTTTCGGGGACGGGCGGCGGCCGCCCCTGGTTACGTCCCTGCCCCCCCCTCAATAAAATCCGGGGAGGAGGGCAGTGCACAGGTCTGTATATATATATATATATATATATATATATATATATATAGGTATTTAAGTTGTTTATTCAGGCATGATAGAAAATTGTTTTGACTCCCGGCTTTTAGCTAATCATAATCAAAAAAGATTGATATGAACATAAACTAATAGAATTTATTTTAGATGAAAACATTTTTTTACCATAACAAGCAAAATTTTACTGAAATTAGGTTATATATAAGAACAAAACTACGGCCATATCATTGACAGTGGCCCATTTTAAGCAGTTTTTAGTACATATTTAAAAAAAGTTTTGTTTTACCTTTGTCAGCTTTAGGGACAGGACACTTCTTTCTTCTTTGCGCTAAACGCTCAGACCAGACAACGCGCACCGTTGCTGTCACGTTTCCCCCACTAACCCCTCCCTCACCCCAAAAAAATGTAATCTTGGCTACGAAATGTATCAGTTGTATTACTTATCTAAATATTTTATCTTTCAAAACACTCACTCTCGTTTAGTTATTGCTTGACGGCATAGAAAACGCCTGTTTCATCGATTAAAGATGAATTCTATTAGGGTGAAAATAGCTAGGTTTTAAAGTTATAATAGTAACCACTCGTTCTTCGAGAAAATATCACGTGGAGAGAAACACGTGACGCAACGTAATAATAATTGGTTACAGTTAAATCATTACTGACAACTTTTTATTATTATTTTTTGTCTCGCCGTTTCATTCTTCATTTCTTTCTGATGACGAGAGGTAGCGGTTACGCGCTTAATTTCAGTCTGAAGGATTATAACTTTAGTACTCAACAAACAGTAGAAGAATTGTCCACACTTACTATCGTCGTGTTCCCAGCGCGATGACCTAGTCTCCTGCAGAACTGGGGGTTGCTTTGATGTGGCGGCTGGTTTAGTGCCAAAAGCTGGCTGCTTGCGTCCGAAACCTCCTGCTGTCGTGTCCGAGGGAGGGGTTTGCGGTTTGGTGAAAGTGGGGGAGGGGAAACCCGTTTTCGCTCTTCGAAACCCACCGTCCGTTTCCGCCGACGATTCTTCGTTTCGAATGAAATCCTTATCGGACTGTTGGCTGGCATTTCCCGAGAATGAAGAGTCCGAAAAATTCCCCGCGAAGGAATTTGCTTTCGCGCCGAAGAAACCCGTTTGCCCCGCCGCAGCCGTCGGCTGAGAGTTAAAACCCTTTTTGGCGCCGAACCCGTTTTGACTTTGAAAACCGCCACTGGGAGCGGAAATTTGACCGCGCCCGAATCCTCCAGTTGCAGGTTCTAAAACAAGATGAGATGACTGAAAAACAATTTTTAAATAGATTTCTGAAACAAGAGGGGGGCGTAAAACGCTCGTTAAAACCTAAATACTTCAGTTGTGATCTTCGTCTTTCTTGTTTATTTTGCAATCTGAGACTTCATCTCTGAAACAAGAGGGGGCGTAAGCACTATACAGGGATCAAACAATCATACGCAAGAAGCAAAAAAATTGTTAGCGAGTTTGGGACGCATAAACGACCAAACCTAACCCAACCGGTCATGATACTTTTGCAGAAGACCAGCTTTCACTTCACATCATGTATTTTCATTATGGAAAATAAAAGTAGTTTGCAAAAAATTCTTACTTCTGAACGGTCTGCAAATTTCCAAGGTAGTTTAGTAATATTATTTCTGCTATATTAAAATTGTAAACCCAAAAGATACAACAAAATTTACGGCCGTCTTTGTAACAAAAATAACTATTTTTCTAAAAATATTATTTAAACCTCACCTTTCCTTGCGTTTACAAACTTATCAAAAAATTTTTGATGTGCTGTTAGTGCATGGTATTCGAATTCTTCAATCAGAATCAAATGCACGTATTTTTTTTACAAAACAAAAAAATATATTACAAACCTTTTCGAGCCTGATCTGAGTTTGCTACATTATTTTGTTTCCCAAATGACCCAAAACCGCCTCCAAAACCAGTTTTATTTGTGCTTCTGAAGCTATTAGTTAATTCTGTTTTGCTGCTTCCAGGAACCGACCCACTTCCACCAAAGGCACTAGCTGACTCTAAATACTTTATATTTAAAGTCTTTGCTTGTTTTTGTTTTAATTTTGAACCAGAGAAATCTTTAAAAATACGTAATACAAACACATAAACAGACCTGTGCACGGTCTGGAAATGCCCCCCCGTTTTATTGGAGGATTTACCCCCCCCCCGTTTTATTGCCCCCCGCCAAAAAATGAAAAAGTACCCTAAAATTATGACGCCATTTTTGACTTATGATGACGCCATAATCGCGAATTTTTTGCAGTTTTTAGCCTATTTCAATGTATTTTAAGCCATTTTAGACCTATTTTTACCTTATTTTTGCTTTTTTGTCCTTTTTTTTCCTTTTCCCTTCTTTTTTTCCTTTTCCCTTCTTTTTTTCTCTTTTTTTTTCTTTCCCCCTGCTCCCCGTTTTAACCCCCCGGGGGGAGGGGGGGGGGGCAGTGCACAGGTCTGCATAAACAAAATACAAATCATAAAATACAACATTTTTTAGTGAAGGGGGAACTGCGGAAGCTCCAGAACCGGAATAGAGATTATTTAAAAATCCGGAACATGAACCGGAACCGGAATTTTAAATTTTGCCCGGAACCTCCGGAACTGCCTATTAAACTGCGAAACCCCCGGAACCGGAAATCCAAATTTTGCCAGAACATCCGGAACTGACATCACTAACATTTTAATTTGGTTTTTTCTTCACCATTGATGCCCGAGAAATGGGGTAAATTGTAAGTAGGTAAAACCCCTCCCCCAAAACAATTTAACTTTTGGCGTATTCCTCTATTCATTTTTTTAACCATTTTTTAAAACCAGCATTTTTAAAGCGTTTTTTTTGAACTTCCCTTCTTTTGTTTACTATCTCCTTTTTCTTTACGCATATCCCAAAATCAGGCCTATACTCTGTTTTTTAGCCATACTGCAAAATTTTGACAAAAAAATTGAACGCGCCGCGATCAATATGCAAATATCTCGCGTTAAGGTCCTTGTACTTTTGGCTACCTCCTTAAAAATTTTTTTTCAAAAGTTTTGGGGGTTGGTTAGCCCCAAAGCAAAACCCCTTCGACCTAATTTCTAACTTTTTATTATAATGGGTCCTTACGTCTGAAAATTTTTGTGCAGATTGCCCATACTTTCCTTAGCTCAAAAATATATAATTTGTCAGGAGTAACCTACCTGGGTCGGGTACCCCGAGAGATTAAAGGGGGTCAATTTTACGATTTTTTGCTAAAAATCTTTGTATGGGGGGCAGATAGTGCATAATTTGGCATCATGCTCAAAAACTGTTTGAGCCACAGGTTTGAAACTGGGGGATTTATGCGGAATTTTAAGTTCTACATTTTGGTAATATTCCCAAAAAAATTTTGATGCCCTAAGGCACTGCAATGGCTGACCCCTAAAATTATAACTTTTGACACAGCCCCTCTACATAGGCAAGACCGTAGCCAGGGGGGATTAATCCCCCCTCAAATTCTGGGAATGCAAAAAATTTTGTAAGGGTCCCCCTGGGGTTTTTTTTAAAAAATTAGAAAAAATTTTTTTTTCCAAATCACTTTGCAATGTATTAATGCATTATTTAGAGTGATTTAGGTTCATGAATGCTCTTGGATATAAAAAAGAAATTATTTATATGTCAAAACATTAGTGCAGTGAGTTTAAAAATATTGCATTTTTATTTTGTATAAATATTTGCATAAAATTTTAGAAAACGTTTGTTTTTTTTTAATTAAAATGGTAATAAAATACCTAAAACTATTTTATTTTATATTTTTATTTTGTTGTATTTATTAAAAAAAGAGAAAATAAATAAAATTAGGTACTTAAATTTAGGTTTCTTGGTGCCTTCTAAGAACTTAAAATTAAAAAATTTCCCACCCTGGGGGGTAGAATGCCCCCGGGCCACCTGACAAGGGGCTCCGCCCCTTGACACCGCTGGGGGGCTCCCGCTCCCCGGATCCCCCATCTCTGGGGGGCTCTCGCTCGTCGCCCAGACAACCCTTGTCCCTTGTGGGCACCTATAAAGCACCTTCCCGAAAATCCCCCCCTCAATTGAAATCCTGGCTACGGCCCTGATAGGCGAGTATTATTTTAAAGCTCTGGGCGTATGATTTCAAAAATATAAAAAAATGGCCCCTTTGTACCCCCAAAATTAGTAAGGGATGATTTTTTGTTTTTATTATTTATAAGCCGTGTTTATATTCGCTTGAAAGCTCCATGCGTGCTGACTTCAAAAATTATAATTTTACGCAAAAATTTTTATGGTTACCCGGTTACATACCACCAAATACCCCCAAATTTAAAAAATACTAATTTTGCCAATTTTTTCATTTTATTTGACGTGTTTATACTTATATGAAAGGTCTCGGCGCACTGATTTTAAAAGTATATAGTTTTTTTTTTAAATTTTTTTCAGTGGTTACCCAATTTTGCACCCATCAATGTACCCCCTTAATTCTTAAGAGGTGATTTATTATAATAACATCATGTTTGTACTCATATCAAAGCCCTCGACACGCTGATGTAAAAAAAAAATTATTTTTAAATCGATTCACTCAATGGTTACCATTTTTACAACCCACAATGTACCCCCAAAAATTTTTAGGGGGTCATTTTTATATATTTATTGTAATACCGTCTTGTTTGTACTCATACTAAAGCTCTCGACACGATGATCTCAAAAATATAAATTTCAACTTGGTTCACTTAATGGTTACCAGTTTTACAACCATAGGTGAGCACGGTCGGGGAAGCTAGGGGGGGTGGTTACCCGGGGTAAATCGAATTTTGAATTCTAGGAGGGGGTTCCAGGGGGGTCCGGACCCCCCCTAGCTTTTTAGGGGGGGGGGTCGACCCTGGGTGCGGAATTTTGAAATCTAGAGGGGGGTCAGGTGGGGTCTGGTGCCCAAAGCAAAACAGTTTTAAACCATAATAACTTTAATAATTGTTCTTTTTATAGGATAATACTACATTTTATTGAATAAAAAGCCATATTCATGTATAAAAAGGGTGTAAAAGCATGAATATGTGATGAAAATTCACGTTTTTGGAAGAAAATTTAGTATAAAAAAGGTACCTAAAATTTTCCCGAGAGGGGAGGGTGGGGGGTCAGATTTCAAAATCTAGAGGGGGTCAGGGGTAAAAAATTCGGAAATTTGGGGGAAGGGCCCCACCCTGCCCCCCCCCCCTTTCTCACCTATGTTCACAACCCGTAATGTTAGTACCCCCAAAAATTTTTAGGGGGTCATTTTTATATATTTATTGTAATACCGTCTTGTTTATACTCATATTAAAGCTTTCGACACGCTGATTTCAAAAATATTAATTTTAACCCAATTCCCGCAATGGTTATCATTTTTACAACCTAACCCCCATTTTTTTACAACCCCTAAAATGTACCCCCAAAAATGGGGGTACATTACAGGTTGTAAAAAAATGTTAACCATTGGGTCATTTGGGTGCATTGAGTTTAAATTAATATTTTTGAGATGCGTGTCAAAAGCTTTAATATGAGTAAAAACAGGATGGTATTACAAAAAATATATAAAAATGTCCCCCTAAAAGTTTTTGGAGGTACATTATGGGTTGTAAAAATGGTAACCATTGGGTAAATCGAGTTAAAAATAATTTTTTGACATTAGCGTGTCGAGGGCTTTAATATGAGTACAAATATGACGGTATTACAATAAGGGTGCGTTAATACTTATGACAAAACGTCCTTTGGACAAAGTCCAAAGGACAAATACAGCGTATAAACGTATATAAAAACGTCCTTTGGACTTTGTCCAAAGGACGTTTTGTCATAAGTATGAACGCACCATAAATGACCCCCTAAAAATTTTTAAGGGTACATTGTGGGTTGTAAAAATGGTAACCATTGAGTGAATAAAATTAAAAATAATTTTTTGACATCAGCGTGTCGAGATCTTTGATATGAGTACAAACATGACAGTATTTTCATAATAAAATCACCTCCTAAGAATATTAGGGGGTACATTAATGGGTGCAAAATTGAGTAACCACTAAAGAAAATTTAAAAAACTATATAATTTTAAAATCAGTGCGTCGATAGCTTTTATATAAGTATAAACACGTCACTTAAAATGAAAAAAGGCAAAATTACTATTTTTCAAATTTGGGGGTATTCGGGGGTATGTAACCGGGTAACCATAAAAAATTTTAGCCTAAAATTAATATTTTTTAAATCAGCACGCATAGAGCTTTCAAACGAATATAACCACGGCTTATAAATAATAAAAAAACAAAAAAATCACCCCTTACTAATTTTGGGGTACAATACAAAGGGGTCTGTATTTTGGTTACCCGACCATTTAGAGTATTTTTTTCATATTTTTGAAAATAACACGCTGAGTATTTTAAAATGATTTGGTACTTTGGTTACCCTACTATTTAGGCAATTTTTTTTTATAGTTTTTAATTCAGCACATCGAGAGCTTTAAAATGGTATATTACTCGCCTATGTAGAGGGGCTGTGTCAAAAATCTTATTTTTAGGGGTCAGCCCATTGCAGTGCTCTAGGGCATCAAAATTTTTTTGTGACCATTACCAAAATGTAGAGCTTAAAATTCCGCATATATCCCCCCGGTCTCAAATCTGTGGCTCAAACAGTTTTTGAGCATGATGCCAAATTATGCACTATCTACCCCCCATACAAAGATTTTTAGCAAAAATCGTAAAATTGACTCCCTTTAACCTCTCGGGGTACCTGAGCCCGATCCAGGCAGGTTATTTCTAACAAATTATATATTTTTGAGCTCAGGAAAGTATGGGCAATCTGCACAAAAATTTTCAAACGTAAGGACTTATATGGTAAAAAGTTAGTAATTTGGCCGAAAAAAATTGACTCTAAATTTGGGGGGTTTTGGGGCTGGGCTAACCCCCCAAATCTTTTAAAAAAATTTTTTTTCAGGAGGTACCCAAAAGTACAAGGACCTTAACGCGAGATATTTGCATATTGATCGCGGCGCTTTCAAAAATTTTAAGAGCGCAAACATTTTTCCATTATCGCTAAAAAACAGAGAGTAGGCAATTCTAGAGATTTACATTATGGCGCAGCGCAGCCCGCTTCTTGGTTTGATTTGACCCTAACAGATTTTCTTTAAAAAATTGGAGGTGCCAAGGTAAGTCGACACATGTATAAGCATAGGTGGGCAGGAGGGAGGGGGGGGGGGTTGGGGTTATACTATACCATACCGCACGAAAATTCCGACTATAGGCGACAACCTCCCCTAAAATTTAGGAGTACCCCGGACACCCCCCTCTAAAATTTGGGGGGGTCCCAGTGCTAAAAACGCTAAAAATGGGGTATTTGATGTATACCCCAAAAAAATTTTGAGACACGCCCCCGCCCCAAATTTCGGGAGTCGGGTATACCCACCCAAAATCCGGGAGGCTGACCACCTATGTGTATAAGTGTACATTCTTTTGGAATTTTAATGGAAGAGCGAGAGGCTATCTTGTACATGGAAGACGCAAGAAATTTTGGGGACTGGTATCCTGCTAAAACCATAAATGGACAGCCTCCCCGATTTTGGGAAGAAGGAATACCCAATCCCCAAATTTTGAGAGAGAGGTGTCCCAAAAATTTTTTTGTTGTATACCAGAAATACCTTATTTTTAGCGTTTTTAGTACTGGGACCCTCAAATTTTAAGGGGGGGGGGTGTCGGCAGTTTCAAGATTGGGAATTTTGAGGGGAGTATATTATTATATTATTATTATAACCAACCCCCCTGGCAAACTATGTCTAAAACCCCATTTTCAGTGTTTTAACACTAGGATTTCCAAATTTTACAGAATATAAAGGAATCATGGGCGTAGCCAGAGGTCTAGGGGGTCTCTAGACGTTGGGTCGGCAAAGGAAAAAATTTGGGTTAGACCCTGCCCTTTCGGGTCGCCAAAGGATAAAAATTTGAGGGTCTAAATGGCCATTTTTTAAAAAATTTTCTCGCGCTTCGCTCCGCTCAGCGCTCGATTAATAAGTCTCCACTTCCAAATTTGTGTCACCTTGTTTTGTAATCTTTGCATATGACCACGCTGGAACCACCCCATTCTTAAGGGGGGGGGGGGGTTTTGGTTTGCGCCTTTTGGGGGTCGGGGCCCCTTCGCTTGGTGTTTTTCCGTCCGGTGTTTTTTTCTTTCTTTTTTTTTCCTGGGTTTTGTTTTTTTTTTTTTTTTTTGTGTTTTTTTATTTTTTTTTTTTTTTTTGTATGTCTATTTTTGTTGTTTTGGTTTCTGTGTTTTTGCGCTCTTTATTTTCTCGAGGGGTTGTTCCCCCGTCTTTTTTTATCGTTTGTTGGGTGTTGTTGCATCCGGTTTTTGGTTTTTGTTATTTTTGTTTGCTGTGTGTGGACCCGGCCGGCGCTTGCGTGGCTGGCGCGCCGGGCGCGCGGCGGCGCTTGCGGCTTTTTTTTCTCCCCCCCCCCCCGCTGATGTTATGCGCTTGCTTTTTTTCTTGTTTTGTTTATCTTGTTTTGTTTTTTTCGTTTTCTCTTTTGGTGTGCAATATCTGTCTTTGTTTCTGCCTTTTGTATACCCGGCTGTTCTTAAATGTGTTAATTGGTCTCCACTTCTAAATTTGTGTCACTTTGTTTTGTAATCTTGATAAGATCACGCTGGACCCTGTCCCCTTAGATTGTTATATAGTAAAAGTAAAAAATATAAAAATTAGGTAACGTAAAGTAATTTTAAAAAGATTTTTTTTACTTTGCATTACTCAGCTGTAATTCAATGTACTCATTTTTCAGTGGTTAATGTTTGGAAATCAAAAATTTTAAGATACCGAATTGTTTGTAAAAATTTTTTTCTTAGTTTAATGGATTTTTTTTAATGAATAATAAGAAAATAATGAAATATGTGGCATAAACAAAATGAATAAACACTCCGCGCGAAGCGTGGAAAAAATTTTTAGCCCTTTTATAGCGTTTAGGAATTATCCCCCCCTGGACCCCCGCTTTCCAAACTCCTGGCTACTCCCAGTGGCGTGCCCAGGGGGGGGGATGGAGGGGGGGCGGCGCCACCCCCCGAAATCCGGCGAAGCCGGATTTTTTCGTAAGGGACCCTTACGTTTTTTGAATTTTGGGAGAAAAAATTTTTTTTCTTAAATATTAATATAGAAACTTTCCTGATACCTTCCAAAAGCATATTAATAGTCAAAAAACCAAATTTTCCCCGCTTCGCGGGTAGTTTAAATTGACAATTTATCTAAGTTTTTCGATTTCAAATCGATTTTGCCGCTTATAAGTTAAGGCATACATGTTAAATAAAACTACTATAAACAATATTAACCTTTTAATAACGTTTTAAACACATGCTTTAAAAAGGATAGGAACAAAAAAACCTTAAATTTTGTTTTAATTATCATCTGGAATTTAAATTTCTAGTGTATTTTAGCGCCTTAAATTAAAAATTTTCTCACTTGGGGGGCATTCTGCCCCCCGGACCCCTCTGACAAGGGGCTCTACCCCTTGATCCCGCTGGGGGGCTCTCGCCCCCCAGACCCCCCCTTTGTGGGAGGCTGCCGCCCCCCAGACCCCCCTCAAGGTTAGTATATACCCCCAGACCGCCCCCCGAAATGAAATCCTGGGCAGGCCACTGGCTACGCCCATAAGTGGAATCATCCAAAATGAGAAACGCACAAAGGGGACATTCTTAAAACAAGCGATAGAATAAAAACGGTGACAACAAAATATAATAAAAAGGACAAAATTGCGAGAAAAAATAATAGGGCTAAAAACAGTCGAATACCGGAATTCTTTTTAAGCGAAGGGCGCCAAAACTACGGAGGGGTAGGGAACGTCCACAAATAAAATAATGGGTGAATTTTCGTGCCGTAAAAAGGTGTAATAACGGCTTTCGCAAAAATTTTTTTTGCATTTTTATGGTGCTAATCCCTCTTTTAACAAAATATTTATTAACAAAACAAGTCTGTAATCAAAAGATTATCTTTTTCAATATTAATCAAACCAGAGGTCACAGGTCACCCATTTAAACTTCAAGTTAAAAATAGTAGAATTGATTTAAAAAATTTTGTTTCCCAAAAAATATTTTTTAAGTAACGTAAATACCTGAAACACCTCTACCAAATGTATTCATTTTGAAAAAGCCCTTTTTTTGGCCTGTGTCTTCTTGTGCAAATCCACTATTGTCGCTTTCCTCAGAAGCTCTGGCCCCATCTTTACCACCAGCACTGCGTCCTCCAGTAGTTAAGTTTTGAAGCTGAATACAAGTAAACAGACTAAAGATAAATTCAATCAGGGTAAAAATAGCTAGGTGGTAAAGTTAAATAAGTAACCACTCGTTCTTCGAAAAAATATCACGTGGAAACACCTGACGCAACTTAATAAAAAATGGTTACATCATCTCTCTGGCAATTTTTTTATGATTTTTATTTTAGCGCGTTCACTTTTTATTTTTTCTGCTGGCGAGCAGTTACGCCCTTAATTTAAGTCTGAAGGATTTTAACTTTAAACTGGGTATCACAAACAATTGGTTATTTTGACTTTTAACTATTAAAGTTTTATGAAATCTTCGGTTTTTTAAACTACATTGCTGAAGAAAAATAAAGTTTTTTACGGCTATGAATATAGCAAAGAAAAAATGCAATGCACCACTTCCTAGAACAAAATCATCTCACCATTTCCAAAGAAAAATCAAAACTTTTACCTTCTTCTCACCAGCTTCAAATGAATTCAACTACCACTCCTCCCAAAGTCAAAATCAACAACAGCCAACTCCCCCTAGAACAAAACCCTAAAATCCTGGGATTTACCTTTGACTCCAAACTCAATTTCGGTGCTTACACAACAACCATCAACAGCAAAACTAGTAGAAGAAACAACATAATCAAAGCCCATACATGAGCATGGACTGGTTAGCTGGCGCCCGGAAAAAATACATTCTGCAAAATATCTTCGGGAAGAATATCTTCTGAAACACTTTTAAATTGTCAACTAAAGAAAAAATTTTTCTCCTAAGCCTAAGCGAAACCTTAAAATCAAGCTAAAACGACATAAAAAAGTTTTAAAAAAAGCTTTAAAAGTTTTTAATAATACTGAATAATTTACTGCTGAAAGAAGATATTTTTTCCGGAAGATATTTTGCAGAAGGTATTTTTTCCGGACACCGGTTAGCTAGAAGGGGAGGGGGCTACCCCAGGTATATGGCCCTTTGAAAGCTAGGAGACAGCCAGGGTCGGGTCGACCCGGGGTAGACCAATTTGAAACCCAGAGGTGTGGTCAGAGGGGTTTCGGTTTTCAAACAAAGTCACATTAAATCATTTATTTAAGTTTTTTAGCACTAATATAGAATTTTATATGCTAAAATAGGCTATTTATGAATAAAAAGAGTACAAAAGTACTGTTTTAACTACAAAACTGTGTTTGTGACAGTAAATTTTGACCTAAATTCATACCCAAAATTTGGCTTTGAAAGGTGGGGGACATAGGTGGGAACGGTTCGGGAAGTTAGGGGGGTGGTTAGTGGTTACCCGGGGTAAATCGAATTTTCAAATTTAAAGGGGTAACTCCAAGGGGGGGGCTTCGGACCGACCGCGGGGGTGAGGGGTCACTCCGGAAAAGTTTAAAAGGGTCAAAATTTTGAAATCTAGAGGGGGGTCAGGTGGGGTCCGGTGTCCAAAGGAAAACAGTTTTAAACCATAATAACTTCAATAATATTGTTCTTTTTATAAGGTAATACTACATTTTATTAAATAAAAGCGATATTCTGGTATCAAAAGGGTGTAAAAACATGAATATGTGTTAAAAAAATCACGTTTTTGGAAGAAAATTTAGTATAAAAAAGTACCTAAAATTTTCCCGAGGGGGGAGGGGGGGGGTCAGATTTCAAATTCTAGAGGGGGTCATGGGTAAAAAATTCGGAAATTTGGGGGAGGGGGCCCTTGGTTTTTCGTCTAGGGGGGTCCCAAAATTTCGAGGCTAGGGGGGTGGACGCCATCCTGCAACCCGCCTCTT
>JASAMX010021033.1:0-16698 GCA_030248175.1 Microlaimidae sp. YZB2_3 | reverse complement strand
ACTAAACGACAGCCTGTTACAGGTGGGGTTTACTAATTCCTGCAATAGCGTGAATAAATATGTCATACTCGATTCAACGTTTTTAGATAAAAATATGAGTATATTGTTAATGTTAAATTGATACAGCGAAATTAGTGGTTTACTTAATTTTTGATATTCAGTAAAACCTAAATAAAAATCAGAATAAAAAGTAATAAAAACAACAAAAAGTTAAAACTAATAAATACAGATACAAATTGCATGTGTTTTTCAGGTAACAAGCAGTCAAACTTTACAGGTAACAAATGGCATGTTTTACGTTTCTGTAGTATATGGGTGTGGGTGTCTTTTAATTTATAAAAGATTATTAGGAAAACCTCGAAGATTTCGCTGATTTTTTAAAATTTTTTTTAAAAGTCACATCACATGTGTATTAGGTAAAATTTTTATATGTTCTTGAGAAAACCCACATCTGATAAACCCTGTTTGGCCAATGTACACGAAACATTTTAATGAGCATATCATCTGAGTATTAGCTATAAACTGAATTGTTCACAAATTAACATTTTTATAAGTTATGTACATTTAAAAATATTTTTTGCATTCCATATTTATTTGTACAAACAAATAGTTTCCTACTTTTAGCGTGCAATTTTTCTTGAAAATATTAAAATTTCGACTGCAGAATTTCACAGTTTTACAACAAATTTGTTTTCTATTGTTTTATAATTTGCTAGTTTTCTTTTAAAATTGTTATTTGCTAGTCTTATTTGCTATCTTGTAAACAAAATATAAAATCCAACTGTTATTTTTTATTGCTATAAAGAGATAAATATAGTTTGCATTAAGAATTAGCTATAAGCACATAGTTTTTTTGTAGTATGCATGCATGAATAATCAACATTTTAATGATTTGTTAACAACACCAAATCTTATCTGAAAATAAATAGCTGGGACACAGTAATTCACATGCTTTTCAATTCTTTCAGATGTGAATTTTGGTGTTAAAAATGTGAAATATAAAACTATAATAGGACAACTATGTTTGCAATAGACAAATTAACAACTTCAAATAACAGCAATTTGAACTATAATTAAGTTACCCATTTTTTTATTACATCAAAGAGAGTATTTTTAGTGGTACTCATATATTTAAACAAACTCCCAAATTACACAAACCTATATGAGACACCGTTAAAGAGTCGTAGATAAACAAACTGGTCCCATAAGTGGCAGTTAAAAATAGCATTAAATAAATGTAACATAGTATACATGGGAACTGGCAACCCCAAAACCCCTGTTTTCATTAAAGGAAAAGAAATAAATTCTGATTCAGAAGTTCGAGATTTAGGTGTTTTAATTAGTAGTTCTTTGAAATCATCTGATCATTGCAAAAATATATAAAAAACATGTAAATTAATTAACATGATTTTTAAATGTTTCCAAACAAAAAACGTAGATGCATTACTTTTAGCATACAAAAGCTTTGTTAGACCCACAATTGAGTACTGCACTCCTGTGTGGTCGCCATATTTTTTGAAGGATATTGATTGTATAGAAAAAATTCAGCGCTATTTTACATTGCGATTATATTTAAAATGTGGTTTAAGTCGTATATCTAGTTATACTGAGCGAATAAACTTTTTAAATCTTCAATCTCTTGAAGAATGGAGAAAAGCTACTCAATTATAAAAAATAAGTGATCAAGATTTTTCTGACTTTTTTAGCCGGGGAAAGTATTTGGGGAAAAATAATCATTATCATAAGCTAAAAAGACCTAAAGCTAAGAAAGATGTATTATTTTATTCTTTTTCTTTGAGAGTAGCAAGGTATTGGAATGTTTTACCTGAGTGTATTGTAAAATCAAATTCATTAAAAACTTTTAAAAAAAGATTAAAACTTTTTTCTTTTAGTAATTTTACGAAATTTGACAGGCACATGTAAGTAGCTTCCGAGTCTATGTGTTTTCCTTCCCTTTATTTATTTCCAACATAGTATTTTGTGTTTTTTTTTATTAACATTATGTATTTTACTATTGGATGTATTGTATGATCTATAAATATTTGTGCATTAAACTTTTTTTGGATTTTGTCTATTTTAATGTTTATAATTCAAAATGCTATATTTGTGTAGAAATATTAATAAAGGTTTTCAATTCAATTCAATTCAATTCAAACATTTTTAAAATACTGAAATTATTGCGTACATAATTTTTTTTAATATAAACTGTTTTGATTTCTGTTATGGTGTTCTGAAATAGTTATCATTGTATCCTTGCTTCGTTTTGCTGTATTAAAATACCTTCTTTTTTTAGCATTTTTTACCGTTAAAGAGTCGTAGATAAACATTTTTAAAATACTGAAATTATTGCGTACATAATTTTTTTTAATATAAACTGTTTTGATTTCTGTTTTGGTGTTCTGAAATAGTTATCATTGTATCCTTGCTTCGTTTTGCTGTATTAAAATACCTTCTTTTTTTCAGCATTTTTTACCGCCAATAAGATATGCAAGAAAACGTTACATTGTAAACAAGATTGTGATAATAATACGTTTTTTTGTAAGTTTGACTTGTTATGCATTTTAAACAAAATCAGTTTGCTTATCTTTATTTTTTATATCATTATGAATTGCTTATTGGTGACTAGAATAATAAATAATTATATAAAGCTATGGTCTCATTTCTGTAAATTTAAAAGACGGGGTATCCTAATAAATCAAATTCGTTAATTGTGAACGGATTTAGACAAAAATTCGCAGAAAAATTAATTTAAGTAACCAAAAGCTTAAATTTTTAATTTCGTTAAATTATGACAATTATTAAATACAAATATTATTTTCCAAACAACAAAGTCGGCTTTACAGTGTGGTTGTTTGTAACTTTTTGTGCTGGGTTTTATTAATTAATGGTAATATTTTAACTATAAACTAAAATTTTAAACCTAAAACCAGATAAATATTTATTTCAGTCTTTCTAAATTTATAAAAAAGGTTTGTAACTAATTTCAATTTGAAATAAGGAAAGAAGGAGTGGTGAATTTTAAAGAAGATACCACACAAAAAACCGAACACTGTAACTGACTTTTTTTGCAAAAATATTCCTATTCATTTAATACTAGCCGCAATTCAAACTAATTTAAAATTTAAGCTTTTGGCTACCCAGGTTTTTTTGCGAAAAAACATTAAATCCTATGTTTTTTCTATGATTTAAGCTAAATTTGTTAGTCTAAATTTAAAGGCGTAACTGTTTTTTGTCAAGGAGCCCAAAAATTGTCAGTCATAATATAACCAATCATTATTAAGTTGCGTCACGTGTTTTCTTGTACGTAATATTTTCTTTGAAAACAAACGAGCAGTATTTTTACCGCTCCTACCCCCCTCCTTAATTTCAACAAAAATATATAATAAACCGAAAAATGTGCAACTTCTATATAAAAAAGTAAGTAAAAGTAGGCCCTTATAATGAGTAGTGACTTAGACTAAGAATAAGTAGCTCCGGAGCTCCGGAGCTCCAAAGCGCCGGAGCTCCGGGAAAATTTATGCGGCTCGGACAGTATTACAAATTTTTGTATACTTGTGAGTGAAATTGAATCAATAAATGACGATTACAATAGCTTTATCTCCATTTTAGTTTGCCGAATTAAAATGGCTACTATGCCATTATAATGGAGGGTGACATTTAAACGAAGTGGCTCACTATAATGGCCTACTTTTACTTACTTTTTTTATAGGAACTGTACATTTTTCGGTATATTATATATTTTTGCACCATGATGGAATACTTTAACCCGTTCCCTTAATTGCCTTTTCCTCGGCTACAACCGTGAAACCTTCGTATGACCTATGTCATACTTCCGTCATACATAATTTTTTGGCCCGAGTGGTGCCCAGAGAGCGAGCATATTGAAATGGTTAAAGCGGTACGGTGGCAATATGCAGATTTTTGTCACGGATACAATGTATTACGTAGGATATTTCCTTTTGTAAAAATTTGCATATTGCTACCGTACAGCTTTAACCATTTCAATTTGCTCGCTCACTGGGCACTATTCGCGCACAAAAATTATGTATGACGGAAGTAAAACCTAGGTCATGCGAAGAGCTTATCGCGGTAAGGTTTACGTAAGACATTTGTCATACGAAAATACCACCACCGTGAGACGGAGATTTCACCTTTGTCTTACGAAGGTCTCACGGTTGTAGCGGTGGTAAAGGCCATTAGGGGAACGGGTTAACTTCAAATTTGTCTCTGATATTTTAATTGGGATCCCCTTTTTAAGGAAGACAATTTTCCACGACGTCACACTGCTGAAAGTTTTAAACTGAGGTCGTATTTCGTCGTTACTCTGACACAATGAGTCAAGAGCGTCATAAAATGTTCATAAGTGTGACTCTTTTTATATCTTACACTACTAATAATCTAAGCAAAATAAGTCAGAGTCACGGTAATTTTATAATGATTGTGACTTTTTGTGTCAGAGTAACGACGTTTTGCATTAATTAAAGTTAAACCAAACGTGGCTGCAACAGTTGTTTGTTGGATTAAAAAATGCCCTCCATTAAGTAACCATTCAAATCACGAGAATCTGACGTCACTTTATCAGCCAATTAGATTCGATTTAATAGGGAGTATTTGTTTGATAAAGTGACGTCATATTCTCGTGATTTGAGTGGTTACTTAATGGGGGCATTTTTTAATCCAACGAACAACTGTTGTAGCCACGTTGGGTTTACCTTTAGTTATAATTTTTTTCTTAAAGCAGGACATATACACAGCTGATGAGGTGTGCCAACAAACACTACACATAATTGCCATCAATTCGTGATTCTATCACAGTATTTTTTGTCTCAGACAGGACTCGATCTCTTGAGTTTCAACAATATAAATCAGACGCGCGTTTTGCCGTTGTACCACTAGCACATTTTTTATGGTATCAAGTACGAAAAAACACCGTGGTTTTCAAAACATTCATACTCCAGTAATTTGAATCTATGTACCGCTAGAAACCTCCCGTGTCCAGTCCAAACGGTATTACCGAGGTCTTGAAAATTTGTAAAATTTGGAATAATCAATAAGTCGATAATAATCCCTCCGATATGCTACAACAGTATCCTGGACGATATGGAATGAACGTAGACGTTGTCGTAGCTTCCACTTTTGTAGGAATGAACGGTGGCTTTTCTCCGGGTGTAATGCGGGCGCCATTTCGAATAATCAATAAATCGATAATAATCTATGTTATAACAATATCCTAGACGAGGTGGAAGAGGACACGTTGTCGTAGCTCCCGCTTTTGTAGGAATGAACGGTGGCTTTTCTCCGGTCGTAGTGCGGAAAACCTTTGGCGTTGTATCCGAACTCCGTCGTGTCCACGACGAAAAGACCCACCGGAAATCGATAACAGCCGTGAGACAAAGGCCCGATCGCCTCTGGAAGTACCCCGTTAAGATTGGTCCTAAAACACAATACTAACGTTTAGTGATGTTCCTACCTTCCATTATTATGCTCCGGACATTTAAACCGTAAGGAATTCCGAAGCTTCATCCTTAAAATGACCGATTTTTAGCTTACTTAAGCTTGAAATATGTTTTATATTATTTTTTTTTGCATTTTTAGGAGTATTCTAATGTTTTTAATAAAGTTTAAAAAAATTTAGTTTTATGAAAATTTTCTGACAAAATAATTTAAGGCATTACTCTTTATGGAGAATCACGACGGTTAATTCAATGTACACAAAGGTCTCGAGAGGAATTGAAAATAATTTGTGTAAGACCGAACAAATTTAGAAAAAAATAACTGTTTACAACCAGCTGTTTTTTTAGAATAAATGTTTTATGTTTAATTGTTATTTTTTTAATTATGATCTTGTTTTTTTTCGTTAACCAAGGTCATATACAAATTAGGTCTAAATCTTTTTAAGACCTTTGTGTACATTGAATTAACTGTCGTGAGTCTCCATGTTTATAAAATTAGTACAAAAATAAGGCGGAGCTCCAGTAAACGTCGCTTCGCTAGTATACAATGAAGTTGTTATTCACCAATATATTCACGAATCTGAAAAGACTCAAGTTCCCTTTATAATAGTACTATAAACCTATGCGTAAGCCTAAGCCTGTCAAAAAAAGCGGCGAAACTGATTTTTGTTACAAGTCTCCTTTTTAAATATTAAATAGGTTAAAAAATCAAACTTTTAGAGCAAAAAATTTGAACTACATTGTTTATGTATGTCGAGTTTTTTAGGGTTATGCAAGGTATAAGAACATATTAAATTTTCAAACTATTTTGTAAATGAGTTCAATTTTTTTAATAAGTTTGTACTAATTTTGAGCGTTTTTAATATGTTTTGAAAAAAAATTAAATCCACCACTGCGATAATTAAAATGGTGTGAAAAGATGCCACTAAAATGTATTAAAATAAAACTTAGCTTGATTAAAGAGGTGTTTGCTTCATTCTGTAACGGCATTTAAAACACGTTTATTTCAACGTTTCGATTATATAGAGCAGATCATCATCAGGAATCTAAAAATATAATTTTGCCGTTATACCATGTCTGAAGCAAACACCTCTTTAATTTGTAATTCTAAAGACAACCCTAAAAGTTTTCGCGAATATTTACCTCGATTGTTTGGTTTCGGTCAGGTTGCTTAAATAAATACTCTTCTTTTCTGTCCATGAATTTGGATTTACCTCAATTTATTTTCCTTTAATGGCCTGTATACTTGTCAAATGCTTAAAAATGGGAAAAAAGCTTGCCCACTTACCATGTGACGTTTACTACGTGACACTTACCATATTACACTTACCAGATGACCCTTATGAACGTGAAACTTACCATGGTATCCTTATCATGCTACGCTTACTACCACGTGACGCTTACCAACTTACACTTACCACGTGACCCTTATGACGTGACTACCACGTGGCACTTACCATGTGATACTTACCACGTGAAGTTTATCACGTGATGTTTATCAGATGATAATTACGACGCGGACCTTATCACGTGACACTTACCACGTGACGCTAGCGCCTTGATCCGTTTTAACGCCTATGCTGGCGACTCTGGCGCTACGAAAAGAGTACGGTGAGTTTGCCAGCTGGTCCAAACTGTCCACGTTCAAACTCTGGACGGAGTGGCGGGAGCCACGCCCGCCGTGACGTGCCATCGGACCGCAGTCCCGCGTTCTGTCGTCCCGACCCGCGTCTGGATTCACCGAGATACCGAACGGGAACTTGGATCCTTCCGCGTCCGCTGTTTCCGAATCAGGACTTTAAAACGATGGCTCCATATAAACATCTGCATCAATAAAGGCCTCCATTTTATAAACGGTTTTTTACCTCATTTTTCTTCAACTCATGCAATAAATTATATTCCAAAGCTCCAGTAAATTAAGCAGAAGAAACTTCAACTTCAAAAATTTAAGTTATATCAAGCTTACAGTATTTATTCTTGCAATACTTAATTTTAAATTGTTAAACTTAATTATGGTGACTCTATTTTTAAGTCTTAAAATTATTTCTTTTAATGATAAATTTATTTATAATAATTTTTAAAGTCTTTTTTAAATATTTCTTGCCCGTTAGGTTTATTTTGTATAAAATTTTTTGGTTATTTTTTTTGGAAATTTAGATCGTGTAAACTAAGTTAAAGTCTTTGAAGTGCTATGTGCATCTGTTGTAGTGTTGTAAAAAGTAATGATTTTTCAATTATTTTAAGTAAAAATAAAGTAATTTGAAAAAATTTTAATTTAAGTAAAGTAAGAGTAAAAGTAATTTGCTATTTTTAATTTAAGTAAGTAAAAGTAAAAAGTAACGATCGAAATTTTATTTAAGTAAAGTAAAAGTTAAAAGTAAGACCTACTTTTTAAAGTAAAAGTATAATAAAAGTAATTTTGAAACGGAAAAAAACACCTGTTTTTGGAGCTCCACAGCTCCGTTCCAAAGTTTTTTTGCTAATGTTATGTATAAATTTTCATTTTAATAAGTTTTTTGATTCAAATAAATGGTGTTTAGCTTATTACGGCTTAAAAAAATTATTTCTGCACCTTATTTTCCAACAAGCTACAAAAAATTTAGTCGTCGAAATTACTTAAATTTTAATTAAAATAATTTAAAGTATTTACAACAAAAAATCCGAGTAAAAATAAAAGTAATTGAGATTTCAAAAGTCGAGTAAGAGTAAAAGTAAAAAAGTAATTGAAATTTCCAAATACTGAGTAAGAGAAAAGTAAAAACAAATTGAAATTTCAAAAGTCGAGTAGGAGTAAAAAGTAAAAGTAATTGAAATTTCCAAACTTCGAGTAAGAGTAAAATTAAAAGTAATCCAAAATCCGTTACTTTTATTAGTTTAAGCAAAAATATATAACACTATATATTACATTTAAAAAAATATGACACTCAATCTTAGAAGTGAAACGATTGGTGCCATTTTTTGAGCACGATTAACTATTGTGCGCATAAAATGGCAAAACAAATGTTCTTAGGCATGTGTCGTGTAAAAATAAGCACTGCTAAAAATGTAGCAGTGTTTTTGTGTATATCCTAGCATGCTAACTCGAACGCACTGCTTTTTGAAGTACACTGTACTTTTTTTTTGCAATCTTGTGCGCATATATGTGCATATACTGCACATAAAATAGCACAACCGCGGGAAACAAAAAAAATAAACCCACTAAAAAACCACTACTTAGTTTGCACACTGTACACAAAATACAAACTTTTAGTATAGACATACAAAAATAAAATGCAATGCAATACATAAATAGATCTTTTTGTGTATTGCATTGGATTTGTATGTCAATATCAAAAGTTTGTATTTTGTGTAAAGTGCGCAAACTATTTAGTGGTTTTTAGTCGGTTTATTTTTTTTGTTTCCCGCGGTTGTGCTATTTTATGTGCAGTATATGCGCATATATGCGCACAAGATTGCCAAAAAAGTGCAGTGTACTTCAAAAAGCAGTGCGTTCGAGTTAGCATGCTAGGATATGCGCAAAAACACTGCTACATTTTTAGCAGTGCCTATTTACACGACACATGCCTCAATAAGAACAGTTGTTTTGCCATTTTATGCGCACAACAGTTAATGTAGTGCTCAAAAATGGCACCAAATCGTTTCGCTTTTGAGACTGAGTGTCATATTTTTCCTTAATATATTATATAGTATTATATATTTTTGGTTTAAGTAAAAGTAAAAATAACTTTTTACAACACTAATCTGTTGGTTGACCCCCCCTTTATTTTTTGGAAGCAAAACCGGGCAAGAAAATAGATAGCGTAGTATTTATCATGAATGCCCAATTACCGTACAACTAAGATGAACGACATTGCATGCAAATTATTTATTATGTGATATCCATTAATTATACTGAGAGTTTTGAAGGATGTTTATATGGCACCGGAACAGTTTTCCGCAGCAGAGTGAGTAAATGGCATGAATGGACATGACGATAACAACGACGGCTACCACTGCTAACAGCGCATACTGTACGATCATTATCCTAAAAATCTATGATATTTGTGGTGGAAACATAATTAGTACAACCAAAAATATATATAATATACCAAAAAGTGTGGAACTCCTATATAAAAATTAAGCGAGAGTAGGCCATTATAATGAGCCTCTCCATTTAAATGGCACCCTCCATAATAATGGCATATTAGCCATTTTAATTCGCGCGAATTAAAATGGAGAGGAAGCCATTATAATAGCATGACTTAAATAGATTTCATACCCTCACAACACAAGTGTAATACTGCCCGCTAGGCCGCATGAGTTTACCCTGTCCGGATAGTATTACACTTGTGAGATGGAATGACGGAGCGCCAAGCTTGAAAGAGCGGTGGGCCACGTATGGCCACGCCCGAGGTCAGTGCACTGAAGTTTTGACGTAAGAGAGGGGTCCACAGTAGACGGGAGTATCACTTAAGCACAAAAAGTTTTTGGTTATATCAAACACTACGCCTCTGTAACTAAAAAAATCACCCTTTTACTTTATTTAAAGGGTTATAAACGGTAATTCGACCGAAAGTCACGTCAATTTCGAAAATCACAGTTTTTTTCTTTATTTTTAACTTAATAACGTTTTTGAATGATATAAAAAATACAATCTCTCGAATACTTATTAAACGAACTTTTGAGTTGTGGCTGAAGCGTTAGTACTTCTCGAGCAGTAGCGTATATAGGGCAAAGGCAAGGCAAGGGGGGGCGAAACCAGCCATTTTTGTAAGGGTACCCCTTTACTTTTTTTATTTTCAGGTTTTAAAAATGTAGTACATCTTATATGTTTAAAATTAAATACTATTAAAATTTTCCCGCTTCGCGGGATGGAGAAATCGCAATGTGTTTTCATTTTTATTTGTTCAACCGCACTTTTTGCTTATAAGTTAAAACCCCTTGCAGTCGCGCATATATTCGTTTATATTTAAATGGGATTGCTCTTTAATAGAATAAAAAAACAACCTAAATTTTAACATCACATTAATATAAAATATGTAACCAACAAATTGTTTAGGAATTATAGTCTATACAAAAATGATGCGGACTGGCGACAAAACTCAAACTTTGAAATGTTATATTTCCATAACGGAGGTTAGAATATGTGTGGGAGCGGGACATATATGGGAGCATAGCTTATGCGCAACAAAAAAAATACAGACGCTGGTAGTCATTTTCAATGGAGTAAAACACTTCGAAACTTGTTTTATTTAATTTTAAAACAATGGAAAGTTACTTTATTTTATTAAAACTAAAAAGTTTTAACATCTTAAGGTAAAAAAACGACTTTTACTCATTTAAACACAAAATTTTCGCTCCGCTTTGTTTTTATTTTTTTTGTTGTGCAGCCCGACTCGCAGTGCGAATAAAGCAGCATAGAGTGCGAAAGAAGTCGCAGTCCCCACTGCGAGAAAACTAACACTGTGTAAAAAATCGCAGCGCGGGAAAACTTGCAGAAAATGGCGGATTTTTGCGGGAAAAGTCGCACACGAATTCGAAAGTGTGGCTTTTCTCGCAAAACTTTGGTCAAAAATTTAGTGTACAGTCGGACATTCTCTTTTGTTATATATTCTTGCTTGTAGTAATGACGTCATCGAAAAACGTTTTTTCCTAATCTTTTCAAAAGATAGCCAAGAATCTAAGCTATGCTCTTATATATGTCCCGCACATATTCTAACCTCCGTTATGGATATATAACATTGCAAAAGTTCGAGTTTTGTCGCCAGTCCGCATCATTTTTGTGTGGACTATAGTTTATAAAAAAAAACAAAACAAAAATATGCCCGCCCATATGCTTGGCTGAAGACAAGTTTAAAACAATTTTTAATGCATATTTTAAAAAATTTCGCCTCCAGTGGCTGGGAAGACACCCCCTTATCCCCTCGGTCGACGCTTCGCGTCGGCTTTGCGCCGCTACGCGGCGTAGTTACGGTGCTTCGCGCCGTAACCCCCGCCGAGTCATTGGTCGACCACCCCCCACGGCGAAATTCTATATACGCCTGTTCTCCAGATATATAAAAAGTATTTTAAAAAACTACAGAAGAAGTTTTTGTGACTATTTTCGGAGTTTATGTAAAAATTGCATCAAAAACAGCCCAGTTGTTTTTACAACTCTTGAAAAAACACGTTTTTACGCACCTTAATATGTATCTAATAATAACTCGATATTGGTTAGTTTTCAAAATTTTTAAATCGCTATTTTCGGAGGAAATTGTTTGCTTTTGTTTAACAAAAACCCAGCTACTTTTAGCAAAAATATATAATATATCAGTATATTATATATTTTTGCATTTAGGATTTATTTGCTTAATAAAAACTATTAAAGTTTTAGTTAGCGTATCAAATTATTAGACATCAAAAATAAAAAGTTTTATTCTTGGCGGGATTAAGATGTCATATAAATTATTAACCATTAGTTTGTGATAAATTCAAAAAAATGATGCAAAAAAAATTCAATTTTTAATTTTTCTATATTAGTTTTGGCATTTTCCAGAAAAAAATTGGAGCTGCTGACGCGCTTAAGTCACATAAATATACACACAAAGAGTTTTTTGCTGCCCTATTCATATAAAATGAAGCAAAACAGCTAGATTTTGTCATTTTGATTTTTTATCAAATTACGTGTAAACTATCAATATATGAATGAGCATTTTTCCATCTTATTTGTTTAAAAAATTTTCTTTAAAAAATAAAGAAATATAATTTGTTTTTTTTTTTTATTTTTGTTTTATATTTGGTTGTAATATTTACAAATTCAATATGAATAAATAAAAGACAATGCATTAGAATTGAACTAATCACATAAAAAAAAACCTTTGTTGTCATTTCATTATGACATTAAAAATATATTATGGTTATGATGTGTAAGAAACCTAATTCAAATGCGTGTTTCATTAAAAAAAATATGATTAAAAAGATATAGCGACAAAAACAAAAAGCTAAGAGCAAAAATAAATGGAAAATAAATTGCAAAAATCTTTTAAGCTATGTACATGTGTGAAAAAAACTTAATTTTGTATTCTAACAAACGAAACAATTAGTTTTCTCTAAATGCTTGTAAATTTTTTTAAAGAAGCAAACATAAATTAAAACAGAAAACTGTCTTTAGAAATCTAAAAAAATTGACGAAATTAATGAATATTTTGTAGAAATTTAAAATTTTAAGTCTGGTCAAATTTTTGCAAATATCAAATAATTGGACCAAGCCGAGATTAGCCGGTCCGGTCCGGTGGAGATCTTGAGAATTTTCGGTTCGTAGTTTGGCCCGGCCTACTGGCGAAGCAAATAAAATCATTGAACCACATTTACAAAGGGTTTTCAGCCCTTTTGGCTATAACTTTACTATGAATTTTATTATTAATTTTCAGTTATTCTCTTTAATTTTTTTAGAACTGTAAAACAAAGGGATAAAATTTCACTAAATGTAATAATTATTATTAAAAGAGTGAGCGATTACAACTTAAAATTTGATTTGCAATTTATTGTCAACCAGTTCAGTGTCATTAACGCAGATAATAAGCTTTTTTAAAATACAACAATAGCTATCTAGTAAATTGACTTGAAAGGGTTATGATGTAGTCCATTAATATTTTTGTTTCGATATTTTTCCTCAATATTTATTATTTTAAATTTTTTTTTATTTTTAGTTGGTACATTTTCGATATGTGTAATTCGACACAATTCAAAACTGAACAAACAAAAAAAGTAAAAAATACACAACGCAGTGGGGTCTATAGGTTTATTGTTGATAATATTAATTTGGGTATATAATAGTGATTTATTTACGAATGAATTATCTGGTTGTGTTAAAACAATGGTTTCTTATAAACTTCCTGGTCATGGCAATATAATAGCATTTATTTTCCTTTAAAACACGCACAAAGTTAATATCTTAGCTGAATTGCTAGCATAAATTGAACTGAATTTTAGGCAAATTTTGCTTGTTAGTTTTTTTAGTGAAGTTTACACAAGGAAATGTTCTTATTCTTTGCCCTGCACTTTTTCCGTCAAAAAATCTATGGAATCTCTTAATATATCACATCTTACTCTCTAATTATTTATGAAATCAGCACACAAAAGCTCCGGAGCTTCAGGAGGTCCTCTGAAAATCCGAAAGGCGGAGTTTCACTCAGAAGCTCGGAACACTGAACATTTTATTTTACAAGTTACATGGAGTTAAAAAGCAGTGCTGCCGCAAGGAAACCCAGTTAAAAAAATAAAGAAAATATAAAATAATAACATGGAATATATAGCAAATTTGTATTTTCACGTAAAATTAGCAATTTTAAACGTTTGGCGCCGGCGTCATTAGAAGTTAGCGGGGAGGGGAAATCAAATATTTACAATGAGATGTCGCCGGAACAAAATTTGAAACATCAAGCAAGTGCGGCACGCCCAACAAAGCAGAAAAAGATATAATACGTATTTCCTGAGCGCAATTTACCTCAAACTTAGCCATTTTATTGCATACGTGAAGACAATATTTATTGACGCTTTTGCGAAAATGACTTATAAACTACGAAAAAGGACTCTAAATTTAATATTTTTATTAGGATGATTAGCTTATCATTATTTTGCTCATAAAACAAGTTAACATTCCTAATTTAAAAAAGCTAAAAATTGACCGAAATAAATTGCCATGCATTGGTTGAAACATAAAATTCGAGCTATCGAAAAAAACAAATTTACATAAAACTCAAATTTACTTTAAAAAACTTTTTGAAAGTAAATTTGAATAGGAATTACATATTAGAAAAAAACATGTAAATTTAGTGTTTGTTGACTAAAATTATAAATAACGCACCCGTTTATTAAAAATTAAGAACTACTAAGTGTGTCATGTTTCGTTACTAATTTTTTAGAACTAAAAGAAGTTTCATTACAAGAAAAATTATAACAAATTTATACATAATGTGTGTATTAAAAACACCCACTAAAATTACCGATGCAACTTTTTTAGATATTACTAGCAAATATTTGTTTTTATACTTTAAATACGTTTTATAATATTTTTGCAAGCTTAAAAACAACTTATACGTTTCAAAAATTCAAATGGCAATAAACTTATAATAAAACCATAAGCAAAAATCCATACAATCCTTAAAAAAACGCGTAATCATTTTTATATTACAAAAAAACCATAATCATCAAGAGCAAACAACTGTTTCTGTTTTAATTATAAAAAAACGTCTAATATCGTAAGACCAAAATTCTTTGATTATTAATAGATCAAGAATGAAAGTTTTATGATTAAGTTTGTATCATGACAACATTGGATTTATGATTAAGTTTGTATCATAACAACATTGGATTTGTCTTATGACATAAAAACGCAATATGATTTAATGGAAGAGCTAGTTTAGGTTAAGATTTAAGAATTGAAAAGAACAAACTTGTATTGGGTTGTTTGGAAATCCTAACTCAGCATTTTAAAATTATTGCTTTTCCACCAATGTTGTGGGAATAACCTTTGCAAATTAAAATCTTGAATATTTTTTATTTTATTTAAAATTTTTGTGCATTTCATTTTAAGTTTTTCATAATTATAATGAAAATATATTATGTATGAAAATTTCTTAAAATTTCGTAATTAAAATTGAAGCAAAGTGCAAGGCGGCGATGCAAGCCAAAAAGTGCACAAAGCACGAGCGTGCTAATTCCCAACCGAGGCCCTGTAGTAAAAGAACAATTATACGACAATAAAAAGGAGATTTAGTGCAGGCTTTCAGTGGTTAGTCCGGTCGAATTTAGACAAATGGTGGGTTGGAAGAATTGAAAAGAAATGGTTTATTGAATAGCGGTTTGAAAATCAAGTTTGTTTTAGTAATGCGTTCAAATGGTTTCGCCGTAAATTTTCCGCGGAGAAATCACTCTTGAACAGGTGAACAAAAACCCACACGCATTTTGCAGCTCAGGGTCGAAAGCTTACAAACAATCGTAAAAAGCCAAGAGAATGCAATAAAAAATAATTTTTTAACTATAAAATTTTGCAATAAGAGCACATGCGATTTTTTGCGCACGTACTACTGATTTTCTCGCACAACGATTTACTGTTAGTCAAGAGTTATTTTTTCGGGCAGCAGCGTGTTTGTTGTACATGAGTGCCGGGAAAGTCGTATTAATGACAGCAAAAAGTTAACAAGATGTTAAAAATCGCTAATAAAATGGATTTCTGTTTGAAAAACAAAACAAAACGGAGTTTAAATCAATATAACGAAGTTTATTTACAACTTTTAAATATGTTTTACGTTATTTAAGAAAGCTTCGGAGGTCAATTTTTTGTGTATTTCAAAGACTTTTAAAAAATGACCAAATTAGTTGCTTTTTGAGACATTTTGTAATTAAAGTTTTTCCGATAATTAAAGATTTGTTAAAACTAAAACGAACGAACATACATACTTTTAAGTGTATTTTTACGCAATTACTATTGAAAAATAACTATAAAGAGACTTTAAATAATTTATTAAATAACGTTTGCAACCGGTTTGCTTCTTTGTGAAAAATGGGGTGAAAATCAAAGGTTTTATCACTAAAACATTTCACGACAAATAGGTCAATAAAAATGACAATAAAAGTGTCGAAATAAAGATAAAATTCCTAAAAAGCTCTATTCCGATCATGTTTAAAAGGCTATAATTTTGAAACCGTGTAAAATATTTTGACCGGCGAGCATAGGTTGACTAAAATCAAATTTGACTCAGTTCTGCTCCTACAACTTTTTCAACGATTCAATTAACCTAGGTGTTGTAAAATTATTTTCCCACTTCCTACTCCCAAATATCATGCTTAACCTTGCTTACCGGAGTTTCGAAGTGGAGATCCGTTTTAAAAAGCTTCGGAGCAATACTGTTTTTTTACTTATTTTATGAATACTTCAAAATTAAAACCACATAGTATTTTGTGAAAAAAATTTTTTTTTAAACTATTTTTTTTTCAAATTTAATATAAAAAAATTAAAAACCGTCATTTAAAATATTTAATGCAAATAAAAATAACAAAATTTTGTTTTAACAAAATATAAAAGGGTGCTATGCCAAGCGTTTAAAATTATAAAAAAACTATAGCGTGCCTATAAACTGTTTTTTAAATATTATAATACACAATTAAAGTGTGCGTGTGATCGCTAAAAAAAACATAAAAAAATTGAAAAGCGTAAGAAAATGTTAATTTTAACAAAAATCTAGAACGTTTCTGGTTTTATCTTTGAGTAAGGATCACACAAGAC
>JASAMX010021031.1:0-16189 GCA_030248175.1 Microlaimidae sp. YZB2_3 | reverse complement strand
AAAGGCCACAATGCTGGTATCTCTAGTGAGTTGCAATTTCTGTCGCATATACTTCACTATTGCCAACTTAAATACAATAAATTATAAAAAAATTTAACGAAGTTGTGATGCAGTAATTGAACAATTGTTTTTTATACTGAACATCAAATACCAATTCCTGACCAAAAAAATAATCTTATTTGACCAATACAATAATGTCATTTAATGGTTATGTTTTGTGTAGTATTTTTTGAAGTTATTGATGATTATTCGGCCTTTCATCTGTCGTTGTGCGGCGAACCAGTGATGTTTCTTCCCTTAAATACAATACTCCGAAGCTCTGGCCACTTAAATCGAAGCAAGCCCCGTAGCTCCGATCCCTTAATGAGTATTCTAAAATTTATTTAACCTTGAACTATATTTTAAATTATTTCAGACACATTTTTAGTCTAAAAGAATTTTAAAAAAAAAACATGAAAACTTTAAAAATCTTCTAAAATTTTAGGCCTAATTTCCACAGAGCAAAACATATATGACGTGATTTCGAATACTATATGAATTTTGAGGGTCCTTAAAATCCTGACGGGTTTCTTTCAGTAAAAACGTAAATTTATATTTTAATAATTTTATGCATATTTGTGTTAAATACAAGCCAATTACGCGTTAACTCCTAGTTAACTCTTGGTTTTGGTTTGTTTTTTGGTTTCTTTTTGTATCTAAAATTAACTTTATAAAATAGTAGTTTTTTAATCTGCAGGTCCAGTTGATTGGCGTTTTAAATAATTTAAAGTTTATTCTTAGCATTAGTTTTTGTTGGTTGAGTCAATTTTTATGGTTCGATATTTGTTTATTCCCTTCAGTAATAAAAAAAACAATGATTCCTTAAATTGTAATTACAATCAAGCCATTGCTGGCACTATTAAAAAAAATTGTAAAATTCATTATAATTGTACATACAAGCGATTTTTTTTAAAACAAAGTAATCGACTGTAAATAAAAATCCTTTCTTATTTTTGACAGAAAAGCAGCGCCTGAGACACATAAGAAGAATGAGCCAGTGCTCCTCAGAGTCTGACTTAGCTGCTCTTCCCGTCAAGTCCTTTTTTAAGTCCTGATTTTCATTCTGCGTCTGAAACGCAATAATAATGAAAAAAGGTCCATTCGCATAAATTATAGGTTTAGCTGAAAACATCTTTATATTAGGAAAAAAATAATTAAACACAGGATTACCTTTATCAAGGAGAAAAATACGAAGAAAAAACAAGCGCCAAGGTAAATGTCCATGGCTTTAATGTAGGAAACTCGAGGCATCACCGTATTGTATGAAAATATCAGAAAAGTAATCGTAAGAATAACAGCAATCATATCCTAAAATTATTTTACATTCATTTGATCCTAGAATTATCATATATAGACTAGTTCGGAATAAGGGTTTTTTAATGTTAGGAAGAGGGTACAATAACTACTAGCGCCAATCATATGTAGAAGGAAAATTGAGAAACAGCGAGCGACTTGTACATTTTACGGTTTAAAATATTTCAAATATTTATTGGTTTAAAATCTCGACCCCTTCTCTTCAAAATTTCATAAATACTTTTTAAATATTGCAAAAGCAAAAGCAGTTTTTGGGGATTTTTAGTTTTTTGCCGCTTCGTAGGTACGGCGCTGCTGGCGCGCTTGTTTCCCAGTTTTTTAATGTTTCAATTGCAGAAAATGCTTAATTTAAAAGTTTGGAATGGACTTTTTAAAATTAATTTTTAAGTTTTGAATAGTTTTACAAGCAAATATTAAAAAAAAACTGTGTATGTTTAAAATTAGTTTAAAAGCACAAATTTCATCTTTATTTTTACTAATTCAAAATCACTGTTCAGGATAATACTATTTTAGTGGTGATTTTAAACTATTGTGACGTTTAATTAAAAAACAAAAATTTATTTAGCACAAACTGATATATTACAGCACTTCAACGTAGTGAAACATATCATCGTGTAGCAATTTTTATGAAGTATAGGTTTAAACTTAAACTAAGAAAGCTAAGATTTTTTTCAAATTTTATTTTTTTCTTTTTGTACCCTCTCTCATACAGTAAAAGACGCTTATTCCGAACTAGTCTATACATACATACTTCATTGTATTTAATTGATTGTATTTAATTAATTGATATAAAGATAAACCCAACGTGGCTGCAACAGTTGTTCGTTGGACTGAAAAATGCTCCCCATGAAGTAACTACTTAAATCACGAGATTCTGAGGTCACTCGTATCAGCCAATCAGAATTCAGAAAATGAAAGATTTGAAGCAGCAATCAACTTCAGATGGTAGTTTAGGAATAATTCTTATTTTTTGACATAAAAAAAGAAAATAGTTGTTTAATAAACACGTGAACACACTGTTGCAGCTACGTTTGGTTTGCCTTTAGTATTAGTATTACTTGAAACGATGTTTCGTTCTCCATCCACAAGGATACCCAGCTGGTGATCACAACAGCAGTGGCGGGTATGATAAGTTGCAGAAAACAAAACCCCGCACTTCGCGTGAACAAAAAACAGGCGAACAATCTAGTGTACGTTCCTAAAATGTTCAGTAAGTAAAATAATGCCCATTAGGGTAAATGACTTAATTTCGGCCACGCCTTAATTTCGGTCACCAATTTAGGGTGTTAGAAAATTAGCTTATTTTTAAAACACAAAAGAACTAGCACAAAAGTAACTGGACTAATGTTGAATAAAGTGTTTTTGCAAAAGTTTTTTTATTTTTGTTATTCTACATTATCAACATTTTCATACAAAAAGTGAATTTTTTGTGATTTTCCTAATTTTTGCTTTGTGTTTAAACTGCATCAAATTTAGAACGAAGCAATATATAACCTTAAAATATCTTCTATTTAAGGCTCAAAGTTGTTAACTTTCATGTTTTGATATTTTCTTCAAAATCACTTTGCAATGTGTTTAACTAACTGCACATTTTAAGATTCCATTAATTTCGGCTACCTGAAAATTTAGGTGAAAGAACCTGCCGTTTTTTGCTGTTTTTAAATATCATTGTACTACCGTATTTATAAAGAATTTTTTTTGCTTGTTTGACTTTGTTTTGACGTTTTTTAAGCCAAAAATAAAAATTTAACAAAAAATACAAATTATTAAAACTTGTTTTTTTAAGGTTTTGACATAATTATTTAAAGTCTTGCTAATAACTATAAAAGTTCGCAAACGGGAAAAATTAAGTTATATGTACCAAGAACAATACCTAAGCGTAAATGTGCAACCTTTAGAAATTTTTATTGTTCGTTTAAGCAATAGTTATGTCCAGTTTTTTGTAGGTGGCCGAAATAAATGACACGCGCCTTAATTTCGGCCACTTTAAAAAAAGTTTAAACCTTCACTGATTTTTAAGTGTAACAGAAATATTCAAATTTCGCACTGGAATAACAAATATAGCTACTGTTTGATTTTTAGGCCAAATTTTGGCTTGATTGAAAAAAGCCAGAAAAAGCTTATTCAAAAAAATAAAAAAGGTGGCCGAAACTAAGTCAGTTACCCTAATATTTATGTTCCCACGCTTAAAAATTAAACTCCGCTACTCCGTCTGGCCATTTAAAGTGGACGAAACTTTGAAGTTTTTTAAATAACTGAGCTTTCCAAAACTTTTTTTTCAAACGATTGTTATTAAATCTCCTAGTGCCGAAACTTAATTTTATTTGAAAAATTTGTAGTGGCTAAAAAATATTTGCTAAATAATAAATTTACAAAATCAAAAGTTACAAAATCTACAATAAAACCACCAGTTCTCATTTTTTCTGCTATCATATTATTTGTGTTATCAACCAGCCGGACGGCAGGTCGCACAAATAAACAAAGGTGGATAATACGATAATCCGGGACAAAGGTGTGACACTCGTGTTTAACAAACGCGGCCATGCGAAAGACAACCAGCCGACGGACGGGTGTCATCGTGACGTACGGGTGTCATCGTGATGGACGGGTGTCATCGTGACGGACGGGTGTCATCGTGACGGACGGGTGTCATCGTGACGGACAGGTGTCATCGTGACGGACGGGTGTCACGATAAATAGTTTGAAAACCATGTTTCTAAAGATATTTATTTAATATTCTTGGCTGGCTTCCAAACACTTAGTTCAGCATTCTCAAGAATATAATATAGATGTAATTAAGTCACTTAGTTTTAAAGAAAGTAGTTTGACATAATCATTTTCTTTTTTTGAAACATCTTTTAAAGTTTTAATGGGTTTTTTCTCCACTTATTCAGGTGTTATTTTGAGTACCGAGCGAAGCTGGATAAATCTTTACTGGATGTATTTAATGAGCCTTCTTCCTTTTTTTCAAAAAATAATAATAAAGTGGCAAATAAAAAAATATCCTCAAAATCAAAACAAAATGACAAAGGAGCATGGAATAAATCGTTAAAAACCTTGAATATATTTTATATTTTACAAATTAATGGATTGTAAACAACACAACAAATGCATATTTTGTAATTTTTTTCAATAAGAAATACAAAAAAAACTGAATACAAACTAATACATTTTTTATAAAAAATACCGCAGATTTGTCGGAATTTTAATGCAAAATAAAGTTCATTTTACATTATTTTTAAAAATTCCCCAAAACACCAAAGAAAAGTAAAAATATTGCCTATTAAAAATAATTAAGGTAGCGCAGTGGATAGTCTTTGGGGTTTGAGGGTTCTAAGTTCGAACCCCTCAGTAGTCGTGTTTTTTCTCGCCTAGGCATATTTCTAACATAAACATTAATGTTTAATTTCATTTCTTTATTTTTTTACATGAAAAAAAAACCGAATGAAAATAACGAATACTTATTTTAAAGAAATTACAATTGTGCTCATTTGCATGTCATATCCTTTTGCTTTTTTCACGTATCATTTTTAAACTAAACTGAAAATTTTTTTGTTCCTGGTTATTTTTTCAACAAATAGTCTTTTTAAGTAATTGTGGGCATATTTTTCATATTTTTAATTTATTTTATGAGAAATTAATACAAATGTAACTTCTTAATTTGTTTTCGCGGTTTTTTTATATTAAAAGAGGCTAAATTTGCCCTTATTTAAATTATTTAAATTTGTATGAATGTGATTTTATACTAGCATAATAATATATTTGTGTTATTTATTCTGGTTTTCACGCAGCATCTGTTTTTTGTCGCTTATTCGAGTTTTCAAAAAAGGTACGGTATTAAATTGTAAGTTTTGAAAGTCAGCCAGCAAGACAAAATATGTTTAAAAACATGGTTTTTAAAGCATTTATCGTGACACCCGTCCGTCACGATGACACCCGTCCGTCACGATGACACCCGTCCGTCACGATGACACCCGTCCGTCACGATGACACCGGTCCGTCACGATGACACCCGTCAGTCACGATGACACCCGTCCGTCCGCTGGTTGTCTTTCGCATGGCCGCGTTTGTTAAACACGAGTGTCACACCTTTGTCCCGAATCATCGTATTCTCCACCTTTGAAATAAACAATAAAAGCCAAATTTTCCTGTGGCTTGGATATGTAGCTCAATGGCAGAGCGTTCCCACGGTGAGGAAAGGGTCGCTGGTTCAAGTCCAGCTCCAAGCCCCAATTTTTCAGTTTAATTAGGAAAATGGGTCTTGAAGAAGAGTCTACAATAATATTTGCTAAATAATAAATTTGTATTTTAAACATAAAATTATAATTAATTTCAAAATTATCAGATGTTTTGGAATTTTGGCAAACTTTTAAAAATTGGCAGCTTTTAAAAAAAAGATTAAAAACCACTCTTTCCTGAAAAACTTTGAAATTTGAAGCACTGCCTTTTTTCGGATTTGTTTGGCAGTCATTTTAAAATATTTTCCGAAAAGACATTAAGATTTTCAATTCAGGGCCTAACTACGGGCCGGTGTCGCCACTTCCAACGTTTTTCTCTGAAAATAATATACCGGTAAAAATCCGGTAAACTTTTTCTCCCTCCGGAAAACTATCCCGCTTACAAACCAGGATATTTTTCTCTCCATTTTTTATATTGTTGGTTGTTTTTTATGAATTTTAGCTTAATTTTAAGATTTTGCTTAGGCTTCATAGGCAAACTAAGGTTTAAAATGGCCAAGGTTGTTCATGAATTTTATTATGATAAACTTTACGAGTTTGTAAATTTATCATGATAAAAAAATCAACATTTTAATTTATTTAATACCGAGAATGAATGTCTAGAAACTATCATTATAGACTTTTTTCAAAATTTTAAAGGAAAGAAACAATATGCGGGTATATTTTTCCGGGGAAAAGAATATCCCTTGAAACCGGCACATATTTTTACAACCCTGCGCAGATTGCCCATTTTGATATAAATAAACCAACCTGTTTCATAGGTGAAGTTCTTGCTGGCTATAATGACACCATCCATTGTAAAGTCTGGAAGGCGAATGTCGTTGTGCTGCACCGGGGATTTAGATCCCGGGTGCCATTGGTACTGTATCTCGCTGTCTGGATATCCATCTAAAAACGCTTGATTGGGCTAAAAAACAATTATACAACAGTCCTTAATAACTAAAGGGAGTGTTTGGTTTGCTTTTTTGAAATGGCAACTATTAAAAAAAACGTTTTAATTAGTTACATAATGAAGACATGGTTGTGTAGGAGGTCTAAGATTAAGAGGCCTTTGCGCGGTAAAAAACTTTCAAAATATTCAAGGCGGTGAAAATGAGAGTTTAAAATAAAAATTGAAAAACTTGTTTGGGGTTCGGCTTATGTAGTTCTAGGTTTAAGCGATTTCAAACATTTGACTTTGAATTTCGCACTTTCAGCTCCTAAATTCCTTGAATCTAAGTCATATGTACACATTGATCATAACATGATAATACAATGGGTAATAACAACATGATAATTTAATGGCAACCAACATGATGATAATCATAATCATGATAATGCATAATGACAGAAAAATAACGTGGCATAAATTCTAATGAGAACATGCCATTAACACTTAAGCCGTGACAGAAAAATAAATTTACTAAACCCGAAGGCTATCTGAAATCGACAAATCTAACAAGCCATGGATTTTTGCATAAAATTCGTAAAAAATATTAATTTGAAAAATGAACGTTTTATTTTTGCTTTTTCTTACAATGATAAGTCGATTTAAAATTTGCTTTTTTAATACTGTAATTTTTTTATTTGCAACAATATTATAACAATAATGCAATAAACAAGAATAAATTTCGAATATTTCTTAAAAAATACACAGGATTGTAAATAATTATTATAATTTTAAATAAAAATTAAATAAACAGCGCATAATTTTCAATTGTAAAAAGATTTTGTAAATTTCAATAATGTTTAAGCCATTTCAAATAATTATAAATGGACTGTTGGCAGTTCTCCAAAATGAGAATTTGCTTCTTTGTGGACCGAAATGAAACTAAATTTGCAGTTTTAAAATATTATCAAAATTTTAAGGCCGTTTGGAACACGCTATAACATTTTAAAATAAAGTTTTCAAGGGGTTTTCCTAAAACTTGTTCGTTTTTAAATTTGTCGCTACTTCGTGGCATTTCGGTTTAAATATTTTTTTACTTACAGCTCTCTATCGATAATTTGCATATCTGCTTGTCAAAGGGGAAAAGTGTAAGATCCATTGGACATTCGGCCACCACAGACAGACGTCGGCTGTACAAAATATTTCCACCAGGAGCCAATCTCAGCAGAGACCTCAGAGCAGAGTTGCAAACAGGTCGTGTCAGCCGGTGGCCAATATTTTTGACTGATTTTTATTGGGTTAACGCGGCCAAATTTTAGTATTTTACAAAATCAATGACCAAAATGCACTAAGAATTATAGCAAGAACGAACCGGGCCAGGCCGGGCCGGAAATTACAATTTTTTATTCGAACCGGGTGTCTATTGTTACTCTGGACCTGTTTGCAACTCTCACCTGTGTGTTATTGATTTTTCCCGAGGGTTTTGGGACTCTATAGCGTTGGGAAAGAAGGTGTCCGGCTTCCAAAGAAAATCCGCGTAACTTTCGTGAAGACTCAGTTCTGATTTGTTGTCGAAATTAGCTTAAAAATAATTCTTAAATATTTCTAAAATAAATATTTTTTCAATTTAATTTCTTCTTGAAGCACAAACAAACTTTATATTTGCAAAAACTTTACGGAATATATATCTTTACCTTTAAAAAATAGAAGTAGAAAATATAAACTGTTTTATCAAAATCAAATCAAAAGAATTTTAGAATGTTGACATTGATCCAATTAATAAATTATTTTTCTAAAATTTTGGTAAGAAGTTTAAAATTTTTAAGCATATATTGTATTAAATCTTCGTCTATTTAAAAAAATTTAATTGATGAAACAAAAGCAAGTACTATAAACTAACTTTTTGCTACTATCTTTTATATTAAATTTAATTTTATTCTAAAAGAATAAAATTTTATTAAAGTACCTCATGAGCTGCTAATTAATAAAACGAATTTAATTAATTAATTAACTTTTGATAAAATAAAAATCCTGCAACAAGCGAGGCAGATAAATGTAGTGCGAAATTCATTTGCGATAATGATAGGACATCTATTTCTTAAACCCAAAAAATTTTAACACAAATAGTGTAAAACAAAACATTATTCCTAACACTACACTTTAACACTATTCTTAACGTTGTAGCCAACATATAACAATTTAAAATAAATTTCGATAAAATTTAAAACTGCATTTGTTTCACATTGAGCAGTAGGTGAATTTAATATTAACCTATAAAATTACAATAATTTTGTTTCATTTAGAGCCTAGCAAACTGACTCACGGGACGCTTTAACCTTTTTTGTTTTCTAATGACAAATTAACGCGTCTTAAACACAGCTGAAACCAGCATAACAACAGTTTAATATTAAATTTTGCTTCTTCCCTTCCACCAGTACTGCGCAATGCGCAATCAACAGCAGTTAAAAACCAGACGCCCTTTTTAATTCCACGTTTGAGACGCGATAAAACTAAAACAGGGTTAAAGAACCGACTATTTGTTTTTACCTGGATCCCATGAAAGGCGTGTATCTTGCCAATATTCGCGATAAAACAATTCCAAATGATAATCCTAAAATAAACAATAAGTATAAAATATAACAATAAGATAATAATCCTAAAACAATAATAATCCTAAAATATAACAATAATCCTAAAATATAATAATAAGAATCACGACGGTTAATGTACACAAAGATCTTGAGAAAAATTGAAAATAATATGTGTGAGACCGAAAAAAATGAGGGAAAAAACGCACAACCAGCTGTTTTTTTAAAAATTATTTCATTGAAATGCTCACATGAGCTGATTATTTATAGAACAAACTTAATTTACTGGATAAAAATAAAATATAAAATTATACAACAAAAAGGCATAGAAGATAAATGTAGTGCAAAACTTATATGCAATAATGATAAGACCTCTGTTTTAATGCAAACACAATTACAATTTTTTAACAAACACTACTATAAAACTTACATAAAATAAAACTATTACATAATATATCTACAAACTATGGCGTTTCGGGCATAAGTTTAAGACGCCCCCGTGCTGCCCTTATCAGTTAAATACATGAAATCTCATTCCGTTACCTAATAACTGTTTACATAAAAATATACAAAAATACATATCCATATAAAACAAAAAGAATTTTATTTAGTAAACAAACAAATTTTATACATTAACAAGCTTTACACCAATTTATGTAATTTAACACTATGGTAAACATTTTAATTTATAAAAAAGAAACATTCTGGATTACACCAGATGCAGTTACATACTGCAAGCAACAACATCCTAGAATTAACCAGGTGCAGCACAAAGACTGCGCAAGCAAAAATATCCTGGGGTTAACCAGGTGCAGTACAAAAACTGCTAAACAGATAAAACTATAATAAACAATCAAATTTATTTAATAATATAGATTACTTCAGATGCAATTAACCCCTGCAAAATAAAACATCCTGGAATTAACCAGGTGCAGAACAAAGACTGCTAAACAGATAAAACATAGTAACAAAACAATTATATTAAACATTCTGGATTCCTCCAGATGCAGTTAACTACTGCAATAATAATCATCCTAGAATTAACCAGGTGCAGCACAAAGTCTACAAAACTAATAAATCTGTAATAACCTGCTAGATTTTAAACACTGGGACGTGGATTGCAGTTGGCATCTATTAGTTTATTGTTACAAGCCAGCTGGACATATTGTTACTGGAAACTTAGATATTATTGAAGATAAATTAACAAGAAATATACTTAAAAAAGGTGCAAATCATTGAAATGAAAAGATAATTATAGATTATTCCACAGGTCGTACGTAGTAAATTTTTCTAAATGATAAAAAATTTACACCGTGGAATAATCTACCTATAATTTGAACAACCGTTTAATACACAGTCGGACATTTTCTACTCTTATGCATTCTTGGTAAAACAAATGTCAATCCACAATCAATGTGCTTATTTGGATATTAAGTTGGAAATAATTGAAAAAAAAAACTTAAAACCCAAGTCTACAATAAAACAGACGATTTTAACTTTTTAGTAGTCAAATATATTGATTACAGTAGTAAAACATCAGAATCTATTGGTCTAAATACCTTTTATTCCCAATTGATCAGAATTACAAGAATCAGCAGTGATTTAAATGGATTTACAATACAAATCAAAGAGATTTATAATACATTTAAGAATAAACAGTTTCCCAAAAAATTACTTATTAAAATATTTCTCAAATTTTCTCAACAATACCGACCTATGTTAAATAAATTCTGACTTATAAACAATAAACTAATAGATTAATGCCAACTGCAATCCAGATTGTTCCAGTGTTTAAAATCTAGCAGGTTATTACAGATTTATTAGTTTTGTAGACTTTGTGCTGCACCTGGTTAATTCTAGGATGCTTATTTTTGCAGTAGTTAACTGCATCTGGAGGAATCCAGTATGTTTAATATAATTGTTTTGTTACTATGTTTTATCTGTTTAGCAGTCTTTGTTCTGCACCTGGTTAATTCCAGGATGTTTATTTTGGCAGTGGTTAACTGCATCTGAAGTAATATATATTATTAAATAAATTTGATTGTTTATTATAGTTTTATTTGTTTAGCAGTTTTTGTACTGCACCTGGTTAACCCCAGGATGTTTTTGCTTGCGCAGTCTTTGTACTGCACCTGGTTAATTCCGTGATGTTGTTGCTTGCAGTATGTAACTGCATCTGGTGTAAACCAGAATGTTTCTTTTTTATAAATTAAAATGTTTACCATAGTGTTAAATTACATAAATTGGTGTAAAGCTTGTTAATGTATAAAGTTTTTATTTGTTTACTAAATAAAATTTTTTTTGTTGTTATATAATATGTATTTGTGTATATATTTTTATGAAAACAGTTGTTAGGTAACTAAGTGAGAATCCGTGTATTTAACTGATGAGGGCAGCACGGAGGCGTCTTAAACTTATGCCCGAAACGCCATAGTTTGTAGGTATATTATGTAACAAGTTTATTTTATGTTAGTTTTATAGTTAGTGTTTTTTTAAAAAATTGTAATTGTGTTTGCATTAAAACAGAGGTCTTATCATTATTGCATATAAGTTTTGCACTACATTTATCTTCTATGCCTTTTTTGTTGTATAATTTTATATTTTATTTTTATCCAGTAAATTAAGTTTGTTCTATAAATAATCAGCTCATGTAAGCATTTCAATAAAATAATTTAAAAAGTAACAGCTGGTTGTGCATTTTTTCCCTCATTTTTTCCCTCACACATATTATTTTCAAATTTTTCTCAAGACCTTGGTGTACATTAACTGTCGTGATTCTTATTATTATATTTTAGGATTATTGTTATATTTTAGGATTATTATTGTTTTAGGATTATTATCTTATTGTTATATTTTATACTTATTGTTCATTTTAGGATTATCATTTGGAATTGTTTTATCGCGAATATTGGCAAGATACCCGCCTTTCATGGGATCCAGGTAAAAACAAATAGTCGGTTCTTTAACCCTGTTTTAGTTTTATCGCGTCTCAAACGTGGAATTAAAAAGCGCGTCTGGTTTTTAACTGCTGTTGATTGCGCATTGCGCAGTACTGGTGGAAGGGAAGAAGCAAAATTTAATATTAAACTGTTGTTATGCTGGTTTCAGCTGTGTTTAAGACGCGTTAATTTGTCATTAGAAAACAAAAAAGATTAAAGCGTCCCGTGAGTCAGTTTGCTAGGCTCTAAATGAAACAAAATTATTGTAATTTTATAGGTTAATATTAAATTCACCTACTGCTCAATGTGAAACAAATGCAGTTTTAAATTTTATCGAAATTTATTTTAAATTGTTATATGTTGGCTACAACGTTAAGAATGGTGTTAAAGTGTGGTGTTAAGAATAGTGTTTTGTTCTACACTATTTGTGATAAATTTTTTCATGTTGGTTTAAGAAATAGATGTCCTATCATTATCGCAAATGAATTTCGCACTATACATTTATCTGCCTCGCTTGTTGCAGGATTTTTATTTTATCAAAAGTTAATTAATTAATTAAATTCGTTTTATTAATTAGCAGCTCATGAGGTACTTTAATAAAATTTTATTCTTTTAGAATAAAATTAAATTTAATATAAAAGATAGTAGCAAAAAGTTAGTTTATAGTACTTGCTTTTGTTTCATCAATTAAATTTTTTTAAATAGATTAAGATTTAATACAATATATGCTTAAATATTTTAAACTTCTTACCAAAATTTTATAAAAATAATTTATTAATTGGATCAATGTCAACATCCCAAAATTCTTTTGATTTGATTTTGATAAAACATATTTTCTACTTCTATTTTTTATAGGTAAAGATATATATTCCGTAAAGTTTTTGCAAATATAAGGTTTGTTTGTGCTTCAAGAAGAAATTAAATTGAAAAAATATTTATTTTAGAAATATTTAAGAATTATTTTTAAGCTAATTTCGACAACAAATCAGAACTGAGTCTTCACGAAAGTTACGCGGATTTTCTTTGGAAGCCGGACACCTTCTTTCCCAACGCTATAGAGTCCCAAAATCCTCGGGAAAAATCAATAACACACAGGTGAGAGTTGCAAACAGGTCCAGAGTAACAATAGACACCCGGTTCGAATAAAAGATTGTAATTTACGGCCCGGCCCGGCCCGGTTCGTTCTTGCTACAATGCTTAGTGCATTTTGGTCAGTGATTTTGTAAAATACTAAAATTTGGCCGCGTTAACCCAAATAAAATTCAGTCAAAAATATTGGACACCGGCCGACACGACCTGTTTGCAACTCTGCTCTGAGGTCTCTGCTGAGATTGGCTCCTGGTGGAAATATTTTGTACAGCCGACGTCTGTCTGTGGTGGCCGAATGTCCAATGGATCTTACACTTTTCCCCTTTGACAAGCAGATATGCAAATTATCGATAGAGAGCTGTAAGTAAAAAAATATTTAAACCGAAATGCCACTTAGTAGCGACAAATTTAAAAACGAACAAGTTTTAGGAAAACCCCTTGAAAACTATATTTTAAAATGATATAGCGTGTTTCAAACGGCCTTAAAATTTTGATAATATTTTAAAACTGCAAATTTAGTTTCATTTCGGTCCACAAATAAGCAAATTCTCATTTTGGAAAACTGCCAACAGTCACTTTATAATTATTTGAAATGGCTTAAACATTATTGAAATTAACAAAATCTGTTTACAATTGAAAATTATGCGCTGTTTATTTAATTTTTATTTAAAATTACAATAATTATTTACAATCCTGTGTATGTTTTAAGAAATATTCGAAATTTATTCTTGTTTATTGCATTATTGTTATAATATTGTTGCAAATACAAAAAATTACAGTATTAAAAAAGCAAATTTTAAATCGACTTATCATTGTAAGAAAAAGCAAAAAATAAAACGTTCATTTTTCAAATTAATATTTTTTACGAATTTTATGCAAAAATCCATGGCTTGTTAGATTTGTCGATTTCAGATAGCCTTCAGGTTTAGTAAATTTGTTTTTCTGTCACGACTTATGTGTTAATGGCATGTTCTCATTAGAATTTATGCCACGTTATTTTTCTGTCATTATGCATTATCATGATCATGATTATCATCATGTTGGCTGCCATTAAATTATCATGTTGTTATTACCCATTGTATTATCATGTTATGATCAATGTGTACATATGACTTAGATTCAAGGAATTTAGGAGCTGAAAGTGCGAAATTCAAAATCAAATGTTTGAAATCGCTTAAACCTAGAACTACATAAGCCGAACCCCAAACAAGTTTTTAAATTTTTATTTTAAACTCTCATTTTCACCGCTTTAAATATTTTGAAAGTTTTTTACCGTGCAAAGGCCTCTTAATCTTAGACCTCCTACACAACCATGTCTTTATTATGTAACTAATTAAAACGGTTTTTTTAATAGTTGCCATTTCAAAAAAGCAAACCAAACACTCCCATTAGTTATTAAGGACTGTTGTATAATTGTTTTTTAGCCCAATCAAGCGTTTTTAGATGGATATCCAGACAGCGAGATACAGTACCAATGGCACCCGGGATCTAAATCCCCGGTGCAGCACAACGACATTCGCCTTCCAGACTTTACAATGGATGGTGTCATTATAGCCAGCAAGAACTTCACCTATGAAACAGGTTGGTTCATTTATATCAAAATGGGCAATCTACGCAGGGTTGTAAAAATATGGGCCGGTTTCAAGGGATATTTTTTTCCCCGGAAAAATATACCCGCATATTATTTCTTCCCTTTAAAATTTTGAAAAATCTATAATGATAGTTTCTAGACATTCATTCTCGGTATTAAATAAATTAAAATGTTGATTTTTTTATCATGATAAATTTATAAACTCGTAAAGTTTATCATAATAAAATTCATGAACAACCTTGGCCATTTTAAACCTTAGTTTGCCTATGCAGCCTAAGCAAAATCTTAAAATTAAGCTAAAATTCATAAAAAACAACCAACAATATAAACGGAGAGAGAAAATATCCTGGTTTGTAAGCGGGATAGTTTTCCGGAGGGAGAAAAAGTTTACCGGATTTTTACCGGTATATTATTTTCAAAGAAAAATCGTTGGAAGTGGCGACACCGGCCCGTAGTTAGGCCCTGAATTGAAAATCTTAATGTCTTTTCGGAAATATTTTAAATGACTGCCAAACAAATCCGAAAAAGGCAGTGCTTCAAATTTCAAAGTTTGTCAGGAAAGAGTGGTTTTTAATCTTTTTTTCAAAAGCTGCCAATTTTTAAAAGTTTGCCAAAATTCCAAAACATCTGATAATTTTGAAATAATTATAATTTTATGTTTAAAATACAAATTTATTATTTAGCAAATATTATTGTAGACTCTTCTTCAAGACCCATTTTCCTAATTAAACTGAAAAATTGGGGCTTGAAGCTGGACTTGAACCAGCGACCCTTTCCTCACCGTGGGGACGCTCTGCCATTGAGCTACATATCCAAGCCACAGGAAAATTTGGCTTTTATTGTTTATTTCAAAGGTGGATAATACGATGATTCGGGACAAAGGTGTGACACTCGTGTTTAACAAACGCGGCCATGCGGAAGACAACCAGCGGACGGACGGGTGTCATCGTGACGAACGGGTGTCATCGTGACGGACGGGTGTCATCGTGACGGACTGGTGTCATCCTGACGGACGGGTGTCATTGTGACGGACGGGTGTCATCGTGACGGACGGGTGTCACGATAAATGCTTTAAAAACCATGTTTTTAAACATATTTTGTCTTGCTGGCAAAACTTACAATTTAATACCGTACCTTTTTTGAAAACTCGAATAAGCGACAAAAAACAGATGCTGCGTGAAAACCAGAATAAATAACACAAATATATTATTATGCTAGTATAAAATCACATTCATACAAATTTAAATAATTTAAATAAGGGAAAATTTAGCCTCTTTTAATATAAAAAAACCGCGAAAACAAATTAAGAAGTTACATTTGTATTATTTTGTCATAAAATAAATTAAAAATAGGAAAAATATGCTCACAATTACTTAAAAGGACTATTTGTTTAAAAAATAACCAGGAACAAAAAAATTTTCAGTTTAGTTTAAAAATGATACGTGAAAGAAGCAAAAGGATATGACATGCAAATGAGCACAATTGTAATTTCTTTAAAATAAGTATTCGTTATTTTATTCGGG